>APFE030212319.1:0-103749 GCA_000404065.3 Pinus taeda | reverse complement strand
ATGCTCATTATTTTATGGTACTGACATGCAAAACTAATTCAAAGAACAAATAAGGAAGATTTATAAAAAGAAGTAGATAATACTGATTCACCCCCCCCTCTCAGTATTATTTCCAACAATAGATTCCCATTTCTAATTAGTAATGGGTATGGGTTGAAGCAAACCAACTAGACAAGTATGCCCGTTCTTGTTTGTTGGAAAGTAGGAAAATATCTAACATACTTAAGGACTTCATTCCTAAGTCCTTTCCATGTGAATCTCCCCTAGATATGTGTGTAGGTTTTAAAGAAACCCAGGTCACCAACCATTGTTGCATCATGAAATGTCCTCAATATCATTACCTTATGTTGTGAAGAAGGAACCAAATAAATTATACCCTTATACATGATCAACTCATTTACCATTGTATATCTATCATCATGGATTGTACCTTCCATAACTCTCATTTCCCATGAATACTTGACATACTTTGTTGCAATTAACTCCTCCAATCAACATAAATCTCCACCACTGAACATATGTGAGGTCTCTTGGAAAGTGAATCGACAACTATATTCTTCTTCCCCTTGAAATATATAATTGTTAAATAATATGCCTTTAATCTATTGATCCACTTATACTGCTTATCATTTATATCCTTCTAGTTCATGAAATATTTGATTTTCTTATGATTTGTTTTAATGTTATAATTACCTCCAACTATGTATGGTATAGATTTAGATAAAGCATGCATAATGGCCAACATCTTCCTATCATAAACATAGTAAATCCTCTCAACACTTCTTAATTTTTTTTATCTCAAAAGAAATGAGGTGCTTTTCCTGCATAAGCACTACTCTTATCCCTACTCTTGAAGCATCACACTCCAACTCAAAAGGTTTAGATAAATATGGTATTTCGGACACAAGGCATGTGGACATCACCTTCTTGAAGTGATCAAACAATTTGTGTTGAATCATACCACTCAGAGCCCCACTTCTTAGTCAAATCTATAAGCAGTGTTGCAATTTAGGAAAATCCCTCAACAAATCTCTTGTAGAAGCTATAAAAACCAAAGAATCCCTTAAGTTGGGTAAGATTTTTAGGTGTAGTCCATTTTATAAAAGATCAATCTTCTCAGGATCTACTCTTACTGCCTCTGTATTGATGATATAACTAAGATAAAGAAACTTTGTCATCCCAAAGTCTCATTTAGACTCAACATATAAAGACACTCTCTAAGATGTTCAATACCTCCTCAAGATGTTGCATTTTCTCCTCCAAATTATTACTCAAAATTAGGATGTCATGAAAGAATATCAAAAAAGGTCCTCAATTGTCTCTTAAACACCTTCTTCATACAATTTTCAAAAGTGGTTGGAGCATTTTTCAATCCGAAGGGAATTACCAAAAAATTGAAATGCCCAAAATGGAATCTAAAAGTATTATTCTCAATATCCTCTTCTCTCACCTAAATCTAATGATGACATGAACTCAAATATATCTTATAAAAGTGTTATACCGCATGAAAATGGTCAATCAATTCATCTATCCTAGGAATTTGATACCTATTCTTGATTGTCATTTTATTCAGGTCCTTGTAATTACTTCATATCCACATCATTCCATCGTTACTTTTTATCAATACTATTGTTGATGCCGAAGGAATTTTACTAGGGTTTATGTTCCCCATATTTGGAAACTCCTTAGTTTCCTTTTTTATTTCATCCCTTTGCCTCTTAGTATGTTAATAAGGAGTGGTAATCACTAGTTTGGTTTGTTCCCTCTATATTAGTGACATGATTGATTCCTCTCTTACGAGGAACTTCTTAAGGGATACTCCTAAACACCTTGTTATGTTTGGATACCAGCCCCTTAATGTCAGGATGGTAATTATTTTTTTGTAACGCCCTCCTCCCAAATTTACCCAAGTTAACCAGTTCATTGGGGTAAACATGTGATGAGAGGTTACTATGATTTGATTCAACTCCCCATTGTATTTTTAAGGAAGTGGAACTGACAAAAAACAAACAATCTGGCCTTTTATACATGCTAAAGAACCCTCAGGAGTTATCCAACCCTTCCAGGTGATCAACCCCTGATACAACCTAAAATTTTACTGACCTAGAGCCTTAGTTGCTCCCATGGCATGGGCATGCATATGACTGACACCCTCCAATCAATCCCATAGCAAGGTAATGCCTATGACTAGGGAATTTTCTAGGTAGTTTTGTGCTAGCGACCCCATATTCTCTGCCACTTTTTCTAGGCTAGGACTCAAGCCATTGCCCAGAACTCCATGAAACTTCGAGAAATGAAAAGTAACATCGAAAAAATGATACAAAAGAAAATAATTGAAGAATGAATTGACTAGACCCCTATTAGCCATCACAAGAATTTTGTCAAACATATCACAAATATGCATTCTAAAGGTTATAAAAACATATCTAAGCATAGCGGTCTCATACTTATCTGAGGATTGCTAAGAGCCATTGGTGCCTTATCACATTAGCTACATTATCATCTATTAGGTCATATTTTAATTATTCATTCATTTATAAAACAAAACATGATGAGAACATTGCAACATCACTGTCATAAAACATACTCATAACCATCATTTAAGCAATAAAAATAATAAGGATATGTTGATGGTGTTGGACCCGCCAACATGTCAGGGGATCTCCCCGGTAAGAAGTCCCAATTAGACCTCAGACCGTTTGGTGTAGGAGTCCCAGCAGTGGGTTGTATGGTAATTCCTTGACTGCGGTTTCACACAGAGGCAAGTAATATGTCCATGTTGGTAGCAAGGGTATGACAACTATGGCAATTCGAGGAAGGTGCATGAACGGTTCTAACACACAAAATGTTGGGTGAGTGTGCCCCTTGGAAAATTGTGATAACAATCGGCTTGGAAGGGAACACACGAGCAAAGATGCATCACAAATTGGAAAGCAGGTTAGCTAACAATCCAAAGTTATGGTTAAACGAATCAGAACATTTCAGTAAGATTCATACATACTTATACAGAATAGTACATACATGCATGCATAAGAAAACAGATACATATATCATTTAGAGTAAACAAGATAGCTGGAATACAATACGACATATGCATGAAACATGTTGGCTCTGTTATATTAAGAAGTGTAAGTTCTAGTCATAAAATACATCCATATCCAACCACTAGTTCGGATAGCAGAATGTTACAGTCACAACCACCTTCTCCTCCAAAGAGATATACTAGCTCTGCGTAGTGGAGAAGCCAAGGCCCGTTAAAATGCTATCCAAGCTCTCTCTAAGCTACTCCTATCGGAAGTTTGGCTGACAAAAAACCTCTACAATGAGTTATGGGGGACTATTTATAGCAAATGGTGGGGTGACCCTTGATATTCCCCTTTGTGATAGTTCATCTACCCTCATTACTCTTCATCTACTCTATGATTGTTACATCCAACTATCGACACTTGAAATTACACTTGACAAGACGTTACATTACAATGCAAATGTACCCATGTGAGACAAAGTGGCTTGAGCAAGCCATGCGAGACATCACTATGACTTAGACAACTGTTGCAAGACCATCTCTTCAACATCCTTACGGTGGTTGACAATAGTGAACTAATGCCAAGATCGGTAGCCCTCAATGGTGTCTGTGTACTCTAAGGTGACATCTTTCTGGAACCTAAGTTTTGCCTCCATAGAATTCGGGTACACTGCCCATGTTCCTCTATCCAACTCATCTGATAGCATGCACATCATTGGTTTGAGTGTGGTCGGACCAACAACATACTTGTGCATGGCGTCTGCGCTGATGGACAAGTTTGGGTTGGTGGCTATGTGTATCAACTCGTCAAAGTACGAGTCAAGCTCTAGTCCGACATGTGCCTTTTTCTTCGTCTAGGTGAGTGTCCCAATAGATGTGATTGCATGTGCATGCACAAAAACATCCATACTCTTGAATACACGTGCATGGGAAGCCTGTAGACTGGTGATGAGCTGTGGGAGCTCTTCATATTTCTGGATCTGACTCCAAATTCATGCCTTCAGCTTGACCACTATGGGTTTCATCATCTTAGGTAAGTGAAGAAGGGATCCCTTGTATCTCATCATCCATGTTTGCATGTAATCAACAGCAGCATGCACGTTCGAGAGGATGTGTGCTCTTTTAGCACATCGTTGCTGCCAACTGTTGAGATGGACGGCTACCTTTTGCACGGTACCAAACTAGGAATACAATGCCCACATGATTATGTCAAGAGACAATAATTCATATAGTATTGCCTTATTTAATTCTGCTCAGGCAGATCCTGTAATCAATTCTCCTCCCTTCTTGGCCATTTGAAGCTCCTTAGCCATTCTCTCATTCTCACCTATCAGGAAGAGAACACTCGAGCTTGTGGCTTTAGCATATGCTCTGGTAGCATTGGTAGATGCTGTTGGATGTTTGTACACGTCAGACATGATCACTCATTCCTTAAACTGCATAGGGCATGTATGATCATCCAAAGTAGACACTCTATGAGATTGCACAACTTTATGTTGTGACTCGTCGAATGAAATGTTGTGCATCTCCCCTTATAGCTGATCTCCAAGGATCTCAGTGTCTCCTTGGGTCACTTGGGACCTGCTTCTCTTCTGGATGTAGTGAATTTGGTGGGTCGACCTCTTAGTGGTGAGGCATGAGGTCGATGTCTTTCTCTAACTCCTGTTACTCCATATATGTATCCATCTGTTCTAGTGCTTCCTCTTTTGCATGAGCAAAGTCATGTTCCTACGATGGTTCACCCTATCTACCTAATGCCAGCTATTATGATAAGTCTACTATCTATATGGGCATAGTTTCATCTGTATTCATAATTTTTTCCCACTACTATACCTATTCTTGTTGTGCTTCCTCCTCCTGTCTACGTAGCTCATGTTCCTTCTAGAGTTTCTCCTTCAACTCATGCAACTCCTTCTCAATTTCCTCCATTCTCCATTTCTTTCTCTGCCTTTGTGTGCTTCTCTTGTTGCACTGTTTCCTCTTTGCCTCTATTTCCAAAGCTACTTTCTGCACAAGTGGGTATGCTCGAAACTTGCATCTTTTCTCTTCCTCCATGTTGTCAACAATATTCCTCTTACCCTTATCGCACACTGGTATGTTTACCTCTGTTGCAGCTGCTTTTGGTGCTCTCCAGGATGCTGCTTCATGATACTTTGCTATCCATTCCATAGCAAGTCTGACTAGTTCATTGAGTTTGGATGATTTGTAACAATATCTCCAAGGGTCCTCCTTCGCCCAATGACATGCCCCATGGATCCAGTTGAACTGTACTCTCGTGTAGTGATATTTCACAAGACAATGTGGGTCATACGGATTATAACTTTGGAGGTCAAATGAATAATTCTTCATCTTCTCTACTTTGACATACACATGTTTGAAAATTATTATCTCGTATAACCTGATCCACAATGGAAGAGCAGGACAAGGTGCCTTCTTCTTCGGTGCAACCTAGTTGTCAATCATGCCGAGATGTGATATGATAATTCCTATATGATGAGCTTGTCCAAGGAAAACTTTGGTAGAACATGTGGAGGCTTCTCCGTGCTGTACATCTGTATGAAGGTGTCACACGGTGAGGCATACCAATCGGCTATGCCGATCAATGCCTCCATTGCTACCTTTGACATGTAGGGTGGATCCTATTCAAATATCATCTTGTAAAACAGGATGACAAAAGGATCGAAGAGTTGTGTGATAACTCTTCTGAAGCTGCATTCGGACAACATATAACAATAAGTGTTCACAACAGTCTCCATCGGTGTCCATGCCCAGTTCAAGCCCAGGAACTCCTGACGAGCACATATTGCATCCAAGATATAGGAGGAAATGTAGATTTATGCTTAGATACCTTTGGGTAGCTTTTGATCACTTGTTACCTGTTCCTTCAGCTAGTGAATCAACATGTTGGACCAGTTGGATGCTTTGCTTTCTCTAGCCAGTTGGTCCAACGCGATAACCCAACTCTATGGGAAGGTTTCTGTGCTTTCTTTTCCATACAATCAACATGAAAATATGACCAAGTATTGATATGACTGTCGCTATATCTTCACCTTATAGACCTGGTTGGGTGTAATCCTGAATTTGGCCAAATCCTTCACCTAATTCTTAAAAATGTCTCTAGAGTTGGCATTGTTGCTGGGTATGCTAAATGGAGTCTCCATGATGGTCATGGGCTTCGACATATGATACATCTTATCATAATCCTATGCCCTTAAGGTAGAAATATTCCTCCCGCTGACACTGCTCAATGTCATCGTCTTAGGATCAGTGTGCGCGACGATCCAATGTATCATGTCCACGCATGGGAGCATGGGATACCTGCATACAATCTGGTACAAGCTAGACTTGTGGATGTTCAAATGGACTTGGTGTTCTTCGACGTCTTCACCAAATGTGCCTACAAATGCATCATTGACCTCTTTCCATTTCATCTTGATGTCCCACTCTACAATCAACTTGGTATCTTCATATATCGGTAAACTTGCAGACACTCGCTCAACTGTTGCTCCAGTTGCAATTATGTCAATGTCCATTGATCCTTCTCTCTTGGAGGCCATTGATACTGAACTGCAAAGAGGCAAATGAACACCTACTAGATCTGGCGACAAAGAGACATTCATAGCAAGTAATATGTTAGCGAAAACCAAAGCAAACTTGACGAATGACATGCAACATACCTGGGGATTGATTGGCAGGGATTGCGCAATTTTTCCTGGAAGGCTAGGAGAATGGTTTCCAGAACTGTGAAAATGGTAGTCTTGGCTATCTGGGGAGGTTGGCTAGCTGCTGGAATTGCACAATGTGAAATCTAGGCTAGCTTGCTGGCTACTAGAACTACACAATGCGCAATTTTAGCTGGCAGTGGCTGTAGGCCCAGTGACTACATTGCGCATTTTTCTAGGCCAACAGTCTCTGTCCCTTAGAATTGCACAATACAAGACTGGAGGATAGTCACAAGGCATAAATTCACATTTCTTGAGAGGAACACAAAGCTTCCCTCTAAGAAATATGCAATGTTGTCTTGGTGAGGCAGAGTCTGGGTCAAGGTTGCCCAGACCCACCGACAGGCAACTGAAAGAAATTGAAATTGTGAATTCATGGCGATACTGAGTGTAAGAAAGAGTGAATGATAATGCATGAAAACAGTGAATGAAATATTCAAAAAATGAAAGAACATGAATGTGCGTGAAACGAGTCGTTGAATCGGTGACCGTTTGTGAAAAATAGTATCATGCATGCGACAATAGTGATATGCTAACAAAGACTAAAATGGTGCTAGTACAAGCTAGTATGCATGTAAATGACAACAAGTGTTCACAAAAATTAAGCAAACAACACTGACACAAGCGAAGACAAAAAAAATGAAAGAAATGGTGCAAAAGACAAGTTAAGACTACTTACTCGTGAATAGCTGAGATGGATGTGTCAAAGACTCCTTGATGGGTTGCAGGATGTCAGAGCTCCAAGATCGATGTGAAGAAATGAGCTCTGATGCGTCAAATAAATAAGTTTTAAGTTCATGATGCGCATGCCACAAATATAGGAAAACGTGATACTTGGAGGAAAGATTCTAAAATGATCTTTTCATGTAACCTCCAACTGCTATAAAAATCCCCTAAAATCTAGGGGTTCTTTTTGTATTTTTCCTTTTTCTATTCCGAGAAAAAGTAGCCCATGCATGCAAGTCAAGTTTTCTTACTCTTGGATGGAACCGGTCAACCCAACTGCACATGCAACAATCTACTTAGCTGAGAGAAAAAAATCACATTTCTGGGAGGGAGTTGGGCTGGCTACCCAGAAGATTTGTGCAATTTATGGGTTGAGCAACTGACTGCTACCCAGAATTGTGCAATTCCTAGGCTGAGCATCCCCGCTGGGAGGAATCGTGCAATTTTCTTAGTGAAGCTTGACTGGAAGATTTGCGCAATTCCGAAGGCCAACATGCTGTCAGATAGAATTGCACAATTTTTGGAGGGAAGGTTGGTTCCCCTCCATAATTGCACAATTTCTTGAGGGAGCTGCTCAGCCTATAATTGGACCAAGTCCAGAGAAACAACCTATGAGGGGAATGCAACAACCTCTCATGGACAGGCTTTCATTCTGCAAGAAAAGCATTGAAGCTTGTGTACTTGACAAGACAAGACAGGCTGTTGTGAAAGGTTGGTAGGGAGGATCCAAAACGAAGCTAAGGAAAAATTTTGGAGGGTTGTTGTAGCCGCTACAACACTTCGCGATACACTAGTAGAACTCCAGCTCTCTAAATGAACCTTGTTCATGAAAAGCAAATCTAATACCTTCAGAAGTATTGTTCAGTTTTTAGTTCGTCTTGGTTTCCACTAGCTTGATTGTAACATGTAGCATCTACAAAGCTCTTAGTTGATTGACACACATTCCAAGCCAAGTCAACACAATTTTTTGGATTGAGGTTGAAGGGTATATTGGTGCACAAGCAATACAGTCATCCGGGTCTTAATTTCATTTCTAGTGTTGCTCCGCTGCTAGCAGGCCTATACAGTACCCCGACGGAGTCATGCAAGAACACAAGCATCACTCTGCTACCAGTGAGCTTGGTCAGTACCCTGATGGAGTTACTTACATCACCTCTCTGCATAGGAATCCTTTCTCTTCTTTCACCTTATTCATTTTTTCATTTTGAAATTTTTCACTTTTCATTTTTTCATTTTTCATTTTTTTCATTTTTCATTTTCACAACTATGCATAGAACTTATTCATTTCAGAGGCGGAAGAGGGTCCCAACTTATTGAGAGTAGAAGAGGTTGCTCCTTCATAGAAGTAGTTTATTGTATACCTCTGACGTGCTTTTTAAGGTTTTCCACCTCACCTTACTATACTTTACTAAGCTTCCAAGGGTTAACCAAAAAAAAAACTAAATAGAGTAGGTGACACTAGTTAACGCGCAAGTGTTGTGTTTTCACCAAGGTTCACTCCGAACATTATGTATTTTCTATCGACATATCATGGAAGAAAAGTAACAAGTTCATTATACAGAGTTAGGATGACAAATAACCAAGTAGTGATAGCTATGCAAGCTCTCCTGTACTTTACCCAACTTGTTTCAAGAGTCATGCATGGCTTCATGTGAAACTAACCTACAAACAAAAATAAGCAAACAATTATAAAATCAAAGCAAAAGAAGAAGTAAATGTGAAAGCAAAGGGAGTAAGAAAACAAGCAAGTAGACAAACAAACATGCAAGCAAAGAAACTGAAAGTAAACACTACTCCTACTCCTAAACTAATGGTGCATGGGCCTGATCACGTGAAGTGATATTTCCAGTGCAGCCACTGGCGCATTGGTTGACCCATGTTTGTTAAGGCTTGGTTCGCGAGCAACCCAGTTGTGCAAACCAACAAACAAGAAAGATATAAAAATGAAGACAAACACACTTCATGTTTTAAAGTGTCCACGGGACATAAGTTTTTGCAAGTACATGGCATGTGGTCCGTGGACTTGTCACGGTGCTTTGCGACACTACATGCAACTTTGAAGCATAAGCATACTCTTGACTGTGAAATGCAAGCAAACGAAAAAAACACATACAACTTGTGTCATGCACGTGTGCTTGCAATCTAGGATTCCATGTTTGCATTTAATCAACAGGAGCATGCACATTCGAAAGGATACGCGATATTCTAGCGCATCATTGTTGCCAACCGTTGAGATGGACAATTGCCTTGTGCATGATACCAAACTAGGAATACAATGCTCGCATGACTGTGTCAAGAAACAATACTTCATCCAGTATTGTCTTCTTCAATTCTGCTCAGGCAGATGTTGTAACCAATTCTCCTCCCTACTTGGCCATCTATAGCTCCTTATCCATTCACTCATTCTGCTCTATCAGGAAGTGAACACTCGAGCTAGTGGTTGCGGCATATCCTCTAGTAGCATTGGCAAATGTTGTTGGATGTTTGCAAACGTTAGACACGATCGCCCATTCCTCAAACTTCACAGGAGATTTATGATCATCCAGAGTCGACACTCTACGAGATTGCACGACTCTATGTTGAGACTCATCGAATGAGATGTTGTGCATCTCCCCTTCCGGTTGATCTCCAAGGATCTTAGTGGCTCCTTGGTCACTTGGGACTTGCTCCTCTTCTGGATGTGGTGAAGTTGGTGGGTCGACCTCTTGGTTGAGAGGCATGAGGTTAATGTCTTGCTCTAACTCTTGTTGCTCCATATCTATATCCATTTGTTCAAGTGCTTGCTCTATCTCATGATAAAATTCTTGTTCTTGCGATGGTTCACCTTGTCTACCCGATGTAGTTGTTCTGATGAGTCTACTATCTGTATGGGCACAATTTCACCTTCCTGTACAAGTCGCCCCCCTTGTTGTACCTATTCCTGATGCACTTCCTTCTCTTGTCTATGCAACTCATGTTCCTTCTAGAGTTGTTGCTTCAACTCATGTAACTCCTTCTCTGTTTCCTCCATTCTCTATTTCTCTCTCTGCCTTTGCATGTTTCCCTTGTCATGCTGTTACCTCTATTTCCACATCTTCTTTCTGCACAAATGGGTCTGCTCGGAACTTGCAACTTTTCTCTTCCTCCATGTTGTTGACAATCCTCCTCTTTCCCTTGTCACGCACTAGTATGTCTACCACTATTGTTGTTGCTTATGGTGCTCTGCGGGATGCTACTTCACGCTACTTTTCTATCCATTCTAGAAATAGGTCGACCGTTTCATTGAGTCTGGAGGAGTTACAACAATATCTCCATGGGTCCTCCTCTACCCAATGACATGCCTCATGGATCTAGTTGAACTGTAATCTCATGTAGTGATCTTTCACAAGATAATGCGAGTCATACAGATTGTAACTTCAGAGGATGGATACTTCCTCATCTGCTCTTCTTCGACATCCTCATGCTTGAAATTCTGTATCTCATATAAGCCAATCCACAACGAAAGATCGGGCCAAGGTGCCTTCTTATTCTAGTGTAGAATAGTTGTCAATCCGCCGAGATGTGATATGATACTTCCTCCATGATGAGCTTGTTCAAGGCAAACTTCGATAGAACCTACAGAGGCTTCTCCGCATTGTGCATCTGTATGAAAGTGTTGGACAGTTAAGCATACCAATCAGCTATGTCGATCAATGCCTCCATTGTTGCCTTGGACATGTAGGGTGGATCCTGTTCAAATATCATCTTGTAAAACGACGTGAAAAAATGATCAAACAATTGTGTGATAACTCCTCCGAAGCTCCATTCAGACAACATCTTACAATAAGTGTTCACAACAGTCTCTGCTAGTGTCCATACCCACTTCAATCCAGGGAACTCCTAACGGGCACAGATTGCATCCAAGATATAGTCAAACATGTAGATTTTTTCTTGCATACCTTTGAGTGGATTTCGAGCCCTTGTTACATGTTCCTTCAGCTGGTGAGACAACATGTCGGACTAGTTGCATGCCTTGCCTTCTCTAGCTAGTTGGTCCAACATGATCACCAAACTTTGTGGGAAGGTTTCTGTGCTTTCTTGGCCATACAATCAACATGCAAAGGTGACCAAGTATTGATATTCCTTACGTAATATCTTCATCTTGTAGACCTCGTTGGGTGTCATCTTGAATTTGGCCGGATCCTTCACCCAATTCTTCAAAATTTCTCTAGGGTTGGCATTACTGTTGGGTATGCTGAAGGGAGTATCCATGATGATCATGGGCTTTGACATTTGATACATCTTGTCATAATCCTATGCTCTGAAGGTAGCAATCTTCGTCTTGCTAGCACTGCTCAATGTCATCGTCTCAAGATCAGTTTGCAAGACGATCCAATGTATCATGTCCGTGCATGGGAGCATGGGATACCTGCATGCAATCCTATACAAGCTAGAGTTGTGGATGTTCACATAGAATTGGTCGTCTTCAAGGTCTTCCCCAAATGTGCCTACAAATGCATCATTGACTTCTTTCCATTTTAGCTTTTAGCTTGATGTCCTTGCCTACAATCAACTTGGTATCTTCATATATTGGTAGACTTGCAGAAACTCGCTCAACTGCTACTCTAGTTGCACTTTCGTCAGTGTCCTTTGATCCTGCTCTCTTGGAGGCCATTAATACTAAACTACTAAGAGGCAGATGAACACCTGCTAGATCTGGATACAAAGCGACATGCATGGCAAGAAAATTTTCAATGAAAACCAGAGAAAACTTAAGGAATTACATGCAATATACCTGGGGATTGACTGGCAGGGATTATGAATTTTTTTTGGGAGGTTGGGAGAATGGCTACCAGAACTACACAAAGGAATTATGGGTTGTCTCGGGAGGCTAGCTGGCTACTGGAAGTGCGCAAGGTGCAATCCAGGTTGGCCTGCTAGCTACTGGAACTACGCAGTGTGCAATTTCAATTGGCAGTTGTTGCAAGCCTAGTGACTGCATTGCAGAGTTGTCTGTGCCAGTAGTCACTGTCCCTTAGAATTATGCAATGCAAGACTAGAGGATAGTCATTGGGCATAAATGTGCATTTTCGGAGAGGAAGAAAGAGTCTTCCCTCTCTGAATTGGGCAATATTGTCTTGGTGAGGAAGAGTTTGAGCCAAGGTTGCCCACACCCGCCGACGGGAAACTAAAAGCAAATGTGATTGTGAAGGCATGGGGATCCTGATTGTAAGTAGGAGTGAATGATCGCACATGCAAACATTGAATGAAAGATTCATAAAATGGAACAAAATTCATGTGGGTGAAGCAAGTCGCTGAATCAGCGACTGTTTGTGCAGAACAGTTTCATGCATGCAACAGTAGTGAGATGCTAACGAAAACTGAAACAGTGCTAGTATAAGCTAGTATGCATGTAAAAGACAACAAGATTTCATAGAAATTAAGCAAACAACACTCACACAAGTGAAAACACAAAAAACGACGGAGAAAAGTTAAGACAACTTACCCATGAATACCTGAGTTGGATGTGTCAAAGACTCCTGGATGTGTTGTGGGATGTCAGAGTTCCAATATCGATGTGAAGAAATGAGATCTGATGCGTCGAATAAATAAGTTTGAAGCTCATGACACACATGCCACAAATCTAGGAAAAAGTGACACTTTGAGGAAAGATTCTAAAATGATCTTTGCATGTAACCTCCAACTGCTAAAAATAGCCCCCTAAAATCTAGGGATGCTCTTTGCATGTTGCCTTTTGCTATTCTGGGAAAAATCATCCCATGCATGTAAGTCAATTTTTCTTGGTCCCGGATGGAACTGGTCAACCTAACTACACATGGAACATTTTGCTCATCTAGGGCAAAAAATGCACATTTCTGGGAGGAAGTTGAGCTGGCTGCCCAAAAGGTTTGTGCAATTTCTGGGATGAGCAGCTGACTGCTTCCTAGAATTGCGGAATTCCTGGGCTGAGCAGACCTCTTGGGAGGAATTGCGCAATTTTCTCAATGAAGCTTACTCGAATATTTGTGCAATTTTGGAGCCCAGCAGGCTGCCAGACAAAATTGCATAAGAGGGAAGGCTAGTTCCCCTCTAGAATTGCGGAATTCCTGGGCTGAGCAGACCTCTTGGGAGGAATTGCGCAATTTTCTCAATGAAGCTTACTCGAATATTTGTGCAATTTTGGAGCCCAGCAGGCTGCCAGACAAAATTGCACAAGAGGGAAGGCTAGTTCCCCTCCAGAATTGCGTAATTTCTTGAGGGAGCTTCTTAGCCTGTAGCTGGACCAAGTTCGGAGAAACAACCTATGAGGGGAATGAAACAAGCTCTCATGGACAGGTTTTGATTCTATAAGTAAATCATTGAAGCTTGTGTACTTGACCAGGCAAGACATGCTGGTGTGAAAGGTTGGTAGGAAGGCTCCAAAAGGGAGCTAAGGAAAAATTTTGGACGGTGGTTGTAGCCGCTACAATAAGATACCAAAACCATAAAAGCCACATATGAACAAGTACATTTGCACATAAAATACCAAGGAAAGGAACTCTTATTAAGGAATGTAAAATCCAACTAGGTTTGGGACTTCCACGGTCCACCTGATCATCGATTGGTTGAACCAAATATCTCTTTCATCCAATCACCCCAATTCCATATTCCAAGCATGAATGTGAGACTCAAAACCAAAAATCAACCAGGCCTTCTCGAGGGTACACATCCTCATCCCCATCAATAAAAAACAAGCTTTACCACAATCCTCATAGGATCACTAGGCCATAAACAAGCATGGATTCCACCAGATTTCTCCACCTACACCGTGAGTAATTTTCCTATCTCCTAGTCTCTAGGCTTTACTACAATCCACATTCATATCCATGGATCAGTAGGACATAATCAAGACACCACCATCTAGGCTTGACCATATATCCTTCCATTCATCGGCTAAGGATTCCTAAGCCTGATCATGGGCACCCACCTCTAGGATTTGTCGTATATCTCGCCATTCATCGGTTGGGGATTCCTCGGCCCACCAAGGCACACAATACATGGTTTTACCACAACCCATAGTTTGGTTCAGGGGTTACTAGGCCAATGACTTTACCGCAATCAACAGTTTGGTTCAAGGATCACTAGGCCATGTGTTCTTTCATTCGGAGATCCACCTCACTTAGTTTCAAATCGATCCGACAATCCAGCTTAACCAAAACATGAGAACCCTATCACACCATGGCTATCCAAAAATGGAAAGGAAATATTGAAGAACATTGTCACACCTAGGAAAGCCCATGACAATGACAGCAATAAAAATAAGAACACACATGCATAACCATGCATGCCATATCAAGAAAGGAAATCACACATGCAAATCGATACTTGCAAGTAGACCCACTATAGTTGCTTGATCATTCTCTTCCTTACTTGATCTTTGCTTCCTCTTTGCCTTCCTTTCCTTTCTTGATCCAATGCTGAAGTGCTCCAAGAAAAATCTAAGTGTCCAAGAGTGTGAGAGAGAAAGAATAGAGAGAGAGAGCTCCAAAACTAAACTGACAAAAGATATGAACTAATCCTCAGAAGCATTTTAATTAATGATTCCTCTATTTTCTTAATTTTCCATTATTTTTCTTCATTTTTCTCCTCACATGCAAATTGTGACCTTTCACCTTCCTTTTCTCCTAATTTCCATTGTTTTCATAAATAAATTGCCAAAATTTCCATTTCTCCTTTCTGAAGCCTTTGTCGTTGCCTTCGCCAATTTCCTTAGCCATAATAAGCTAAATTAACACCCACACTACGATGTGTTTCCTAACATTCAACTTGAAATAAGTGTCCCATAACTTTGGTTATTATTTTTCTTTTATTAATTTTATTTACATGGAATTTTCACTGAGGTTGTTACAGAAGCCTCCCCCTTGGGGGAACACCGTTCTCAATGTTCAATGACACCTACCACCAACACATCCACTGAAAGAAAAACATACTATCCATGTAGCTTTATAACTTAGCTCGTTCCAGTGTTTATAATGATCAACCTACTGAGAAGCAAACCATCATGAAAACATAATAACATGACAACGATAATGACATGAAACTCATATTTCTTATTGGAGCTTTATAGCACAACTTGTGGCAGTATTTACATCCATATACATATGTACATATACAAGAACATCATACTAAAGCATATGCCAAAAACATATATCAAGGAAATTCACTCAACCAACGAATAGAGAAGGACACACATCCCACATCTTATATGCCATCTCCCATGTAGCTTCATCGGGCCCAAAGTGCTTCCACTGCACTTTAACCTACTTGATTGCTCAGTTTCAGATCATGAGCACCTTTCTATGCAATATACTCTTAGGTTCTGAATGGAATTATCTATCTAGCTCCACTTGCGATACAGACCCATCAACCACATGATCAATATTTTAACATACTTCTTAAGCAATGATACATGGAAAACATCATGGACTTTCAATGTTGGAGGCAGTCCAAGTTGATAGGCCACCAGTGCAATCCTTTCCAGAATCTTGAAAGTTCCACAAAATCGAGTTTCCGGCTTGGCACATCATCCAATCCTCAAGGACCTCTTCTCCTGCTTGATGTGCAAGTACACATTTTCCCAACCCGAAACTCCTTAAACAACCTATTCTAATCTGCATATATTTTCTACTTGTCCTATGCTACCTTTAAATAATTATTGATTACCTGGATTTATTGTTCCATTTTTACTAACATGTTTGGTTCAATCAATACCTTGTTCATTGAATCACTCCAACTAATGGGAAAGTCACAACTCCTCCCATACAATGCTATTGGGTTGTGTTATATTCTTTCCATGACTAGCCAATGTAGTTAATCGGGGGGTCAGCGGGGGGGCGGAGCCCCCCCCCCTTCATTGCGTTGATTATGTAACGGGGAGTGGGGGGGGGTCATAGGGTGTTTGAGGCATACCCGTAACCCCACTTTATGGGGTCTGGGGCAGTGCCCCAGAAAAGCTTGGTTTTGGACCCTATGTTAGGTTGGGCGGACCCACCTATGGTTTTGTGCATGATTTTTGCACATGTTCTTTGGACGCGATGGTTTTTCGGTCCATGGTTTTGGACGCGATGGTTTTCAGTCCATGGTATTGGATTCTTATGCATGTATAAATATGTGTTGTGACATTGAAAGCAACATAATGAAAAATCAAGCTGGTAGTCCCAGTTTTGGGATCCAGGGGAAAATCTCTGTGTATATGTGTTTTAAGTTATACTCTCGCATTTTTTATTTTCCGTGTTTTAGAATTCATATGCAGGTAATTTCTATATAGGGTTAAAACCTACATTTGGTGTTAGAGCTATTTTAGCTTCAAGGGGATGCCTTTTCTGCTGAGGGGTTTTGCTCGGGCCTGTGGTAGACCTTGTTCAGTGGGAGATCTGCGAGATCGATTCTGGTGGTGAAAGAAGATGGCGAGCAGTGGAAAGATAGAGATTGAGAAATTTAATGGTCAGATTTTTGAGTTGTGGAAACTCAAGATGGAGGATCTGTTGGTGGATAAATATCAGTGGATCGCGTTAGATCCAGGTACTAAACCAACGGGAGTGTCTGATGAAGAATGGAAGAAGTTAGATCGGAAGGCAAAGAGCACAATACGATTATGTGTCTCAGATTCAGTATTGCTAAATGTATGAGGGAAAGCTACGGCGAAGGCTTTGTGGGACAAGTTAGGGACTTTGTACCAATCTAAGTCTCTGGTGAATAAACTGTTCCCGCGGAAAAAGCTGTATAACTTGAGGATGAAAGATGGAGACTTCGTGACAGAGCATCTGAACGCATTTAATACTATGGTAATTTAGTTATTATCTATTGATATTAAAATTTCAGATGAAGATAAGTGCATCAGTTTGTTGTGTTCTCTGCCAGATTCATGGGATAGTCTGGTTATTGCAATAGGTAGCAATACAACTGCCTTGCAGTTTGATGAAATAGTCTCATCCTTGCTGGCGGAGGAGATGAGATAGAAAAATATGGAGAGCCAGAATGCTGATGCCTTGTCTGTACGACGATGGTCCTAGAACATAAACAAAAATAAGTCATTGAGTGGGAGATCTAAATCTCCAGGAAAGCCTATAAAGGTGGTGTGCTAGAAATGCAGAAAGGAAGGGCACTACAAAAGGGACTGTAAATCTATATCTCCTGATAAATGAAAGGGATCTAATGATGCTCCTTCTACAGAGGCGAAAACCACCTTAGATGAAGGTGGGGATGTGTACTTGGCTTCTTCAAGTACACATGTAGATCATGAGGCATGGTTGATTGACTCAGGTGCATCCTTTCACTTCACTCCCCATAGAGAGTGGTTCTGCAAGTATGAGAAATATGATGGTGGTGATGTCTTCTTGGGGGATGATGAGAAGGCTGGAATCATTGGTCGCAGAAAAGTAAAGTTGAAGTTGCAAGGTGGAAGGGTTAGAACACTTTTGGGTGTTCTGCATATTCCTGCATTAGACATAAATTTGATTTCTGTAAGAAAGTTGGATGATGTAGGTGTAGAAATAGTGTTCGAGAAGGATACCTGTAAGATGGTTCGGGGGGCACTGGTATTGATGCGGGGAGTTCCAATTGGAACTCTGTACAAGTTGCAAGGTATCACTGTTGTTGATGGTTGCAACAGTTCCATGGTTCCTGAAAGTGGAGCAGAAAATCTAGTGGTCTCTGGAGAGAAGACCACGCTGTGGCATCAAAGGCTTGGACATATTGGAGAGAAGGGCCTTCGAATACTTCATGGTAAATTTATGGTAGAAGGTATGAGTAATAGCTCTCTGGATTTTGATTTCTGTGAAAATTGTGTATATGGGAAGCAGAATCGGGTGAGTTTCCCCTCTGGTGGTAAGAGGGCGAAACAGATATTAGAGCTTGCGCACAATGATGTGTTTGGACCTGTGAAGGTTCCATCACTAGGTAAGTTTATGTACTATGTATCATTTATAGATGACTTCTCAAGGAATACATGGATATATTCCCTTAAGAAGAAATATGAATTCTTTGACAGGTTTAAAGAATTTAAGGCTCTGGTGGAAAACCATACAGAGAAGAAGATAAAGGTGCTGAGGACAGACAACAGTGGAGATTTTTGCAGTAAGGAATTTGAATAATTCTGTAAGAAGTGTGGTATAGCACGACAGAAGACTACTCCATATACACATCAGCAAAATGGAGTTGCAGAAAGAATGGACAAGACTTTGATGCAAAGGGCAAGAAGCATGCTTAGTGGTGCCAGGTTAGGACAGGAATTTTGGGCAGAGGCGATGGAGACAACTTGTTACCTGGTCAACGGATCACCTTCATCCGTGTTGGAGGATAAGACTTCATAAGAGGTATGGACTGGTAAGAAACCCTCTCTTTCACATCTGAGGGTATTTGGATGTGATGCATATGTACATGTTCCAAAGGAGAAACGAACCAAGTTGGATAGTAAATCTGAAAAGTGCATCTTTATTGGGTATAAGGATGGTTTAAAGGGTTATAAGCTTTGGAACCCAGTAATAAGGAAGGTTGTGTATAGCCGAGATGTTGTGTTTAGAGAGGTGAAAGATGTTATTAAACATGAAGTCCAACCAAAGGAACCTGAGAAGATAGATTTTGAGCTAAAGGAGGAAGAATCAGACTCTAGAAAAGAGGAGGAATCAGAAGATGAAGAGCCAAAAACTCTGGGTGTGAGAAGATCAGTTCGAGAAAGAAGGGAACCAAAAAGGTATAGTCCATCTGCTTTCTATTCAAATTTTTCTTTATCTATTACTGATGATGATCCCAGAACTGTGAAGGAAGTTGTAGATTTAGAGGATGGAAACTCTAGAAAGAGGCCATGGTTGATGAAATGGCATCTTTGCACAAAAATGAGGCTTGGGATCTAGTGGAGTTGTTGACTAGAAGGAAACCCATTGGAAGCAAATGGATGTTCAAGAAGTAGAAAAATGCAGAAGGAAAGGTGGAGAAATACAAAGCTCGGTTGGTAGCAAAAGGTTATTCCCAGGTGCCGGGAATTGATTTTGGTGATATTTTTTCCCCTGTTGCCAAGGTAACTTCTATTAGATTACTTTTATATGTTTCTGCTTCTTTTGATTTTGAGGTAGAACAGATGGATGTGAAGACAACATTTCTTCACGGGGATCTAGAAGAGGAGATCTACATGAAGCAACTTGAAGGCTTTGCGGTGAAGGGTAAGAAATAACTGGTATGCAAGTTAAAGAAGACTTTGTATGGTTTAAAATGGTTTCCAAGGATGTGGTATCAGAAATTTGATACATTTATACGGGGACTTGGCTTCACTAGAATTAAAGCAGATTACTGTGTGTATTTTAAATTAATTGGTGACCATGTTATTTATCTAGTCTTGTATGTAGATGATATGTTGCTAGTTGGAAATGACAAAGAAATTAACCAGGATTTGAAGACCCATTTGTCCTCCAAATTCGACATGAAAGATCTTGGTGCTGCAAACTATATTTTGGGCATGGAAAATAAAAGAGATCAGACAAAGAGGAAGCTTTAGTTAAACCATAGGAAGTATGCCGAGAAAATATTGCAAATGTTTAATATGTAGGATAGTAAACCAGTGAAGGTTCCTATTCATGTAGGGTAAAGTTATCTACTGAACAGTGTCCCAAGACACAAGAAGAGGAAGAGGACATGTCCTGTGTTCCATATGCAAGTGCAGTTGGTAGCATGATGTATGCGATGATTTGTACTAGACCAGACAGTGCACATGCAGTGGGAGTATTGAGTAGGCTTATGTCAAAACTAGGGAACGAGCAATGGACAATAGTGAAGCAGGTTTTTAGGTATTTGTGTGGCACTAGTGATTATGGTTTGTGCTACCAAGGAAGACCAGGATTAGACAGAGTGTTGGATATTCATGGCTTTGTTGATGCAGATTGCACTGGAGATCTGGATCAGAGAAGATCTACAAGTGGGTATGTGTTTAACCTATTTGGAGGTGCAGTCAGTTGGATGAGTAAGAAACAATCTGTAGTGGCACTATCAACTACAAAGACAGAATACATGGCAGCCACTCATGCAAGCAAGGAAGTAGTTTGGTTGCAGAGATTGTGTTCAAGTATGGGGTTAGTACAGGGAGCTATAAGGATAGACTGTGACAGCCAAAGTGCAATTTTCTTGGCAAAGAACCCTGCTTATCATTCAAAGACAAAGCACATTGATGTTCAGTATCACTTTGTGAGGGATATGATAGAAGACAAAAAGGTGTTGCTGGTAAAGGTGGACACTTTGAAGATACTGCAGATGCATTGAAAAAATATGTTAGCTCTGAGAATTTCTCTTGGTGTAGAGAAACAATGGGTGTTTTAGGGCTGGAAAAATGGCTAAGCTCCCCTATGACCCCCTATGGAAAGAAAACAACAAGTGGGAGATTTTTGGGTTGTGTTATATTCTTCCACATAGTTAACAGGGGGTTTGAGGGGTACCCGTAGCCCCACTTTATGGGGTCCGCGACAGTGCCCTGGAAAAGTTTGATTTTGGACCCTATGTTAGGTTGGGCGGACCCACCTATGGTTTTGTGCATGATTTTCGCACATGTTTTTTGGACACGATGGTTTTCGGTCCATGGTATTGGATGCTCCGGCATGTATAAATATGTATTGTAACATTGAAAGGAACATAATGAAAAATCAAGCTGGTAGTCTTAGTTTTGGGATCTAGGGGAAAATCTCTGTGTATATGTGTTTTATGTTTTATTCTCTCACATGGTTTATTTTCTGTGTTTTAGAATTCATATGCGGGTAATTTTTGTACGGGGTTAAAACCTACAGTGCGAGTGTCTGTGGCTGATTTGTATGCTCTTTGGAAAACTTGATGAGTGCATCTGGTATTGATTTGAATGCTCCCAAGTGAACTGTGTGCGGGCTTCTGGGGTCCAATTGCATTGCGACAGCCCTAGCCTCCCAGACACTCTCTTAGACATCCTGTGCAAGAATCTAAGATAGATTTGGATGCTCTCTAGAGCACTGGATGCAAGCGTCTGGGATTGGTCTCTACCACAAAAACCCCAGTCTCCCAGACGCTCCCTTAGACCCTATGCGAGCGTTTTAGGATTCCCAGACGCTCTAAGGACCATACTGTGCCAACTTCAAGGGACGAAAACCTTAGTTATCTATGAGCATCCGTAACTTAGAAACCCTAGACACGTGTGAGCTTCGACATTATAGTTTTAGACCCTTTGCACGTGCTTTCCTCTCTTAGACTTGTGCGAACCAAAGAACAAAATAGAGAAGAGAGTGCTCGATAGTTGTCCAAATCATCTTGAGGTATCTTCTATATATAGTCTTTCATGAGGGTCCATTTGATGTTGAGGCCAACCTGACCAATTGCATATGTGCTTAGGGCCGACTTAATCCAATATATATGAGTAAATAAATAAATTTAAAACCAACTTCTGCTTGTCCAAATAAGGTGATCTTTAGGTCGATTTTGGTCCTCTCAAAAAGAGGAATCTATTGCAATTATTATCTTCATCATATGAGCTGTTCAAAGTGGAATTTGGTCGCAGTTGCATAATTTTAACACTCCCTATCAACTAGGGAGAATTCCACCTCCCAATATCTATCCATGCCATTCTGGTATCTTCAAGTTTCATCATGTATCATCACTGATCATCTCTGTCATGTAGTCGTCATGCCATGACCATCTCAAGTATCTCATCATCACAAATCATCAATGTACATCTCGATCAATCCCTTGCTTATTATGGGTTATCTCTTGATTGATTTTGCTCGTATGCTGAAAATTCTCAAATCTAAAGAAGAATTTGTTTTCAGAGGGGAGCTTAAACTGCTACCCTCTATCCATCAGGCTACTACCCAGAATCTCTGCTAGTGTGCCACTACCCGGAATATCATCATCAATCATCATCAGAGAGCATATAATCAAGGAGCACATCTCAACCTCGAACCACATTGGGGAGCACATCTTGACCGAAAATCTCATGGGGGAGATATACATCTACAACCCCATATCAAGCAATAGGATATCCAAACTGATCTTTATATGAAACTGCTTGAGCATTATGAAAAATTTGCAAGTGATTAAATTTGAGTTTTTAAGGCTCTTATGTCAAATTCATAAACACATAAACATTAATTTAAACTTCAGAAATTGTAGGATATTGCAGACAATACCACCATAATAATAAACACAAAGCAACAAGTGATGAAGGAGTTTACCCCTCCCGGGCTACGCCTCATGGTCCAACTTCCAATAGTTGGTCCTATATCATTATTCTGATGAAAATAGTGATTACATCAAGTTACAGTGCTCAAATGGCTTAAATAATAGCTCCAATGGCTTTAGAGCTATCAAAAACCCTTTTCTAGCCTCTTTGTGCTCCCGAAAAGACCAAAATCTGAGAAAGTTATGCTTCTTTCTTTCTCTTCCCCAATGTTGCAACTAATCTCCTCATAATTCGACCGAAACCTGGCTCAGATGTCCCAAACACAAACTACCCAATAAACTTGGCATTATTCATGAGTTTGTAGGACAGATAAGGGCACCTTTAAGCCCCCAATCCCTAAAATTTTGGCCACATGGAGGCCATGTGACCATGTTGGGTGATGAAGTTTGGGGGCTCTGTCTAGCCCATATATGCACATACCGTTCAGTTGTGTGGTCCCCATGGGAGCTGCCATTAGCCCCTTAATACTCCTCTTGGCGATCTGTGCTTGGTGGTCTTGGAACTAGTCACAAGGGCAGTTTGTAGTGGTAGTTAGGGTGCAGTTTTAATGGCATAGTTATGTCAACAGTCACAAACCGGTTACATTGGCGGTTTACATATGTGGTTAGGTCCATGGTCTTATTTGTTGTGAGATTTCCACGTGGGTTGGGCTAGGGCCAAGCCCTTGGCCCTCCGCCCACGATCCTCTGGCATTGGGGTGACCAAGGGCTCGGCCTTAACCTAACCCCCCATGTCAATGTGCCATATCATAACATTTAAATAGCAAATGCACCCCAAGGTTTAACAACTAACACACTTGGTGCATTGGTCAAGGGCACGATTATTTTGTGTGATCTCTCAAGCTTGTTTCCCCGGAGGTGCATTCGACCCTTAGCCAAATCTTGGTGGCCACTGAGGTGCCATGTGGAAACCTGTGGTTGGTCCTTTTCAAACCAATGAAGATCTGTCAACTCAAACAAATTCAAGCCAATAAAATAATGCCACTTGTCTCACTGATATTGGCCCTTGGAGCTCAGTCACCCTGCCAAGTCAGTAGGCCCAGTCAATTGTACAGACTGCTCACTAGGCAACTTGCACCCTGCCTTTTTAAAATTTTGTTGTTTCCAAAATCGATCAGAACTCATTTTTGGGAGGATACGACATCCATTTTCTATGAAGCAAGTTGTGTTGAATTCAGATTGTCGAGATCTATCCATTCGTTCCTTTTTATAGCCATTGCAACAACTTTCATTTTTGAGCATATTTTTGATCCACTAAATCACTCCTCCCCTCTGTAAGCTTTTGGACCCCAAAATCTCTTTATTACTGAACACTTAGATGAGGGTACAACTCCCTCACCCTTCCAGTCTCAACCCACTAGAATTCTCCTGAATTCAACAATTTCAGCTTTTCATGAACACTGATCTTTTTACTTGATTCTGGAGACCCTGTCTTGTTGTTGTAGATACCAGCTTGTTGCAATTTCCTAGAATTTGTAGAACAACAAACTATCCTTGAAGGGACAAACATATTCCTTCCTCGGTCATCAATCAAAGGAAACTTAAACAACTTGAAATTCTTCTCACCTTGAACACTATCAACATGATGATGTTTAGCTTGTCTTTCCTTGTACTTGGCTCAACTCTTGACCAAGTGTTTTTGCCATTACCATGCACCATTTTGAAACCCCCAAGAAGAACTTGTGGAACCTATGCCTTCTTTTTCAAATTTCTTTGACACTTGCTCTTTGACCTTTGCACTCTTTAACACTGACATCTTGTTCCCATCACTATTCAACAATGATGTATGCTGCTGCAATTTTTCCTCATCTTGTTTACCTATTTTAGGAGGCAACATGTTAGAACCCTGAAACAACTTATTACAGTTGAAGAAAGTGTAACTAGGTTCAGTATTTACAAATGTAATTTTGATCTTTGTACTTGTCAAGAAAAAGAAATATTATTTTTGTAAATTATAAGAATGAGTTTCTTTCTCATTTCATAGGTCTAGGAAAGTCAACGAGGAAAATTCATGTATAAGGAGCTCTTCTTGAGCCTATGTGTAAATATATACTAGTCTAAAAGGCCCTCTAAGACAAGCACAACCTCCTGAAGACAACAACTAACAAAACAATGTAAAACACAGTCATGTCGGCCTCCAAATATATGTATAAATGAAAATTCGACTCAAATAATAGACACATCATTTCAATGGACACGTCGGCTAATTATGGAGGACGAACTACTATAAATACCCAACTAGGGTATCCGCAAAATAACAATGAAGAACTCAGAATTGTCTGAGATTTTCGTAGGTTTGTCACAGGGTAATTTTCGTATGGGTATAGGTCAGATATCCACATTGCAAGAGTAAGGATACCTCTATAACTTCAGTGGAAATTATAGTGATAAATATCTCGATATCCTCATGATCACAGTCTTGGTCACAATTACAGTTATATCTTCAGACTCCTCTCTGAGATTGCAGATAAGGAACAATGATACAGGAAGCTCAAATGAAGGCAACAGACTAGCACTTCGGATGGATCACTGTGATCTTCGGATAGGCATTATAGTGGCACAACTTCTCGACATAACTATGATCTCGATGCAAGAAGGATGTTGTTATAATTCTCAGTATAACAGTGTTCCAACAACAGTAATCTCAGTGATTACCTTTATAGTGCAACAATAACAAGACCTCGTTTACATGGTGATAAAGCAAGATGCAACTGTAAGGATCTTTGTGGTACTACAATAAAGATCTCGGTGAAGCATTAATGACGATGATGATCTCAACATCAAGAAGAGGATTGGTGTCTTGGTCTTGGAGTGGCCTAGTAGGTCAAGGGTCATGGTCTTGGTATTCGTCAATGGGAATCTCTATAAGAAGAATTTTATGCGAGTTTTCCTCTCCAAGAGGGAGAGGTTTTGGCCCTGACAGAAAGCCAAACATCTTGTGTTATTGTCTCTTTGTTTTGGCAGCTATTTTATGAAATAAAGAAGACACGCTCTAATAAAAATAAGTGAAGATTGGAACAAGAAGAAAAATTGAAAACACCTCAAAAATAGTTATCATGCTAAGAAGAATCACATTAACTACATTTTCCCTAGATTCTTCAACATGGAATCAGAGCTAAGGTGTTGAAGTCAAAGGAAAGGAAGCAAAAAGAGGCGTTCAAGGATCAAATTCAAGAAGGGCATCAAAGAAAGTCGAAGGGATTTGTCAAAATTGAAGGATCAGTCTTCAACAACAATCTACAACAACATGACAATTAAGTCCTACCACCTACAAATTTGGATCTTGGATCACAATAAAAAGAAAAAAAATGCAGTATTGCCCACAATCTCGGTGCAAGGATCAAGTAATCTCAATAAAAAGATGAATCGTTCAGATATCAGGGTACATTGCAAAAATTTTGGTGCCTCCCATAGTTTCGGTCTACATCATATCAGTGATAGTCACTATCTCATATTGAATCCTTTTCTGTAAAGAACATAGTTTTGACACTCAGAATCATGATGCACACTCAATGGCATATTGAAGTGGATCATCTACAAGCACTTAGAAATAGGTACTATAAGGTGATCGTAGCAAGTAACCCTGCTGCTCTATGGGTCTACACGATGCTGCATACTACAAGGTTCACTTGTGTGATAACAATACAATGCCATCTCAAACAATAAGGATTAGATGTATAAGTCATGGTAACTTGAAGAAAATATTCCTCTTGTTACAACAAGGATCTTATCCAGAGGAAGCATCAATGCATCTACTTCAACAACTTTCAACATGATCAAGGTGAAGATTTTATCTTCGCATGTCAAGTAAGTATTTTTCATTAATGAAATTGGAAAAATGACTTCATAATTGCAAGGAGGTCTATAGGTTGGATAGGTCATCAAAGGTCCTTGCATGGAATAAGGAGGATTGTCACAATCCTCATAAATGAGAGAAGTCAGTGAACATGTATCCTTTGAATTCATGGGAGGGAACTCTTAAATTTCTCTCATCCCTATGTAGCAAGAAAGGAGACATAAAAGAGATATATGAAATGATAGAATATATACTCTTTGAAATGAAGTTAAGAAGGTCATATCACTTATACCTGATTGAAGGTATCAAATAATGAAGGAATATCTTCATGCTATCTCAATTGGGAGATATGGGAAAGATGATAAGAAGATGATCATCTTTGATATACTACTTGATAAGCAAGGTAAAAAATGTCCATAGACAAGGAAGTTACCTCATTAAACTTGTGGTCTCTATGCTAGATAAGAAAATACAAGTTGAAGGTAAAAGTGTTGAAGGTCAAAGAACTCAAAATTTTTCAAAAAGGAAAAGGAATTTTGGTCCTCAAACAAAACAAACAGTGCTATGGAAAGATTATGAAAAGAAAGCTCGTATCACCCAAAAGATAGAGGAAGCTGAAAAGGGAAAAGAAAAAGAGGGAATAACAAATCCCTACCATGATTGAGATGGTATCCCTCAAAAAAGGGCCCTATCATAAGCTCCTAAATCTTTAGTTACAAATATGACCATGATAATAAGATTCATTGCGGAATCATGGAAGCATTAGAAACAAGAGCTCGGGACATCACCATGGGAATCATGGAGGAAAAAATCTATGACATACAAAAATAAAGGATATAGCTCTTGGGAACCTCATTAGACATTGAAGAAAATGATGAAGTCATATAGGAAAAGGCTCATCATATAAAAAGAAAACATCTTCCAAATGAGGATATATACGATCCTCAAGATTCTCTGAAGGAATCCTCATCGGAGGGTTCACTGATCTAGAGAGGAAGAAAGTGTTTCATTAGGAAATCCAACTTATGGAATTCATGAGATGATGGTATGTTGACATGAGAAATGAAGCCGATCAAGGGATTGAAGATCTTTTCAATCAAGGAAGTTTTTGGAAGTGTTAGGTAAACTTGACTCAGGATATAGTCAAAGTTGACCAGGTTAAACAGTGATGGTTTTAGGGCACATGGTATTGTGCACCCATAGTATTCTTCCCGTAGTATTATATGTAATGGAGCTTATAAAATGCTGGAAGGACTTCATTGTAGTGCAAGACCTGGAGGTGAGCAATGAAGGCTCACTTGGTCGGATTGGCCAGGGTTTTGGCCAAGGATAATGAAACTTCATTATGGTTGGGTTTTTCCTCGGATTTGGGGTTTTCCTGGATAAACATGTGTGTTCATGTGTTTATGGTTGTAGATGGTTATTTATATATTTATTCCTCTCAGTAATTATTTATGTTATGCAGTAAATTTCTTAACAGGAAGAAGCCTAGATGACCTAAAGGTAAAATGAGGTATGTATGCTTGTGTTTAATATTGTAATGTTATGTCATATGGTTGCAGGTAAGATGGATCATTACTTCTATCTTGAGAAGCATGATCAAGGGAAAGGGATCTCCTCCTCTAAAAGGATGCATGAAGGCGTAAAGTCACACTAAGATGAAACCAACATAACATGTCCTCATATGAAGTACAAGGTTGTTGACTACAATTACGAAACTCTGATTGAAAGCTCCTGAGAATGGAATGTGTGAGGAAGGAAGAGATCATGAGATATGCAACCATGATGAAGGCAATCAACATCCAAAAGAACAAGAAGACTTGACTAGGAAATCTCTCGGAAAAGATATGAGGACTCTGATAAAAGTATCAAAAAGATGAAGACCTTTGACAATGGATATCTTTGGGAAATGTGTTAACATGTATGCAGGATGTTGATACCTACAGGAAGATGTCATGATGAAGAGCCATATCGAAAGGTACAATTTTATTTAATGTTATGTTTTGATTCTTGAATAATACCTGGATGAGTTCATGCAGGGATACTGGCATAAGGGTTGTAAGTACAAGTACAACTATCATTCATGTGGAGGATGGAAATTCCTGAAAGAAACATGACAAGGAAGAAGTAGTCATATGACGAAGGTTCCAAATATGTACCAAGAAGGCCACTTTCCATGAAGAAAGAAATTACATGACGAACCAAGAAGGAAAGTGATCAATGGATAATGCCCTACTAGAAAGAAGCTTGACAAAATTTCATGACATCAAGGAAATTGATCAAGCAGCAAAAGGAACCACGTAGAAGAATTTTCTAATTAAAAAGAGAGTCCCTAGTTAAGAGGGAGCTTTGACAAGTCCCTAATTGAGAGGGAGCTTGGGAAAGTTCCTGATCATGAGGGAACATGGGTACAATATTTTATAGGAATGAGCATATCCTCCCTAGTTAAGAGGGAGAGATAAACACAACATTATTGTCTTCACCCGGGAAAAAATAATGGAGGATTAGGTAATCATATGGCATCTGATGCTCTTTGAGGATGTGTAGGGAATCCAAGACAAGAGTAGGCAAGATGATCAATATTATTTGAGGGATGGGAACCCAAGAAAAGAATAGTCCTAGAAGGGAATACTCAGTGAACACCTGAGTGTGTATGTACCTTGAGAGACAATGATGAAGGTGTCTATAGTCATTGGTCTCACCAACATTTTGCTATGATCTGATGAGATAAGAGTTGCCAGTCAAGGCCTTGTTGTGGAAACAATGTTGGTTACTATGATGTTATATAGATGGGTTACCAATCTGATTCTTCTTATGAGAAATTCTTCAGATTGAGAATGACCAAGTACCATTATAAATACCTCCCTAGTTAAGAGGGAGTGTTGAAGAAAATGTAACTAGGTTTGGTATTTACAAATGTAATTTTAATCTTTGTACTTGTAAAGAAAAGGAAATATTATTTTTGTAAATTATAAGAATGAGTTTCTTGCTCATTTCATAGGTCTAGGAAAGTCAAAGAGTCAAAGTCATGTATAAGGAGCTCTTCTTGAGCCTATGTGTAAATGTATACTAGTCTAAAAGGCCTTCCAAGATGAGCACAACCTCCTGAAGACATCAATTAACAAAATGATGTAAAAGACAATCATGTCAGCTTGCAAATATATGTATAAATGACAAGTCAGCTCAAATAATAGACACATCCTTTCATTGGGCACGTTGGCTAATTATGGGGGACGAATTACTACAAATACCCAGCTAGGATATCCGCAAAACAACAGTGAAGAACTCATACTTGTCTGAGATTTTCGGAGGTTTGCCACATGGTAATTTTCGTATGCGTACATGTCGGATATCCACATTATAGGATTAAGGATACCTTTGCAAATTCGGTGGAAATTATAGCGATAAATATCTCAGTATCCTCATGATCATAGTCTCGGTCACAATTACAGTGATATCTTCAGACTCCTGTCTGAGGTTGCAGATAAGGAATAGTGGTACATGAAGCTCGAACGAAGGGAGCATACCAACACTTCAGATGAATCACTATGATCTTCGGATAGGCATTATAGTGGCACAACTTCTCGGCATAACTATGATCTCGGTGCAAGAAGGATGTTGTTGTAAGTCTCGGTACAACAGTGTTGCAACAACAATAATCTCAATGATTACCTTTATAGTGTAGCAATAACAAGACCTCATTAACATGCTGATAAAGAAAGATGAAACTGTAAGGATATCTTTGCTACTATGATAAGGATCTCAGTGAAGCAATAATGATGATGATGATGATGATCTCAACATCAAGAAGAGGATTGGTGTCTTGGTCTTGGAGTGGCCTAGTAGGTCAAGGGTCATGGTCTTGGTATTTGTCAATGGGAATCTCTACAAGAAGAATTTTGTGCACGTTTTCCTCTCCAAGAGGGAGAGGTTTTGGCCCTGGCAAAAAGCCAAACATCTTGTGTTCTTGTCTCTTTGTTTTGGTAGCTATTTGATGAACTAAAGAAGACACACTCTAATAATAGTAAGTGAAGATTGGAATAAGAATAAAATTTGAAAACACCTCACAAATAGTTATCATGCTAAGAAGAATCACATTAACTACATTTTCCCTAGATTCTTCAACAATTACAACTATTAACAACCTTAATGAAATCATATTTTTCATTTGATGCATTTCCTTGAAAGGCCTCATTCACAACATCTTGATGTTTGAACATTAACAATGCAAAATTTTGACTTGCATTCACAATTCTCTTCATTTGTCCATCACACATAAGAGACAAAATCATCTTCTTACGATGCGCTCTAACTATATACTCAATCCCATTCTTGAACAAGTGATACTTATTCTCATGGCGATGAAATATTTCTATCCTATCATAAAGATACGGGCTTCCCAAAACAATACTAGGAATCTCAAGCGGAACTACATCAAGTTCAAATTCATCAAGAAAGTTTGCAGGGATTGCAAATCTAAAGAAGCACTTCATTGTCACCTGAAAATTGATTTCTTACATATCCATCCTAAAGGATAAGGTCTTGGATGTGGAATGGCTTCTAGATTTAAATTCTTGGTTAAGTCTTTAGAAATCAAATTTGCTTGAGAACCACTATCAAATAGTGTGTTAATTTTGGTATGCTTTGAAACAACTCTAATGTGGAAAAGTTCAATTCTTTTTCCATCATCTTGAATATCATTGGAACAAATTGAATAACTAGTGCTTTCTATGTGCTTACCTTTCAAACCCATTGTTGTAATCTTGGTTTCATCTCCTGAATCAGAACCTAAGTCATATTCTACAATTGCAGTTATTTTCTCCTTCTCTTTGTTTTTAAGTTTGTTGGGTTTCATCTTTGGATGAAGTTTCCAACAATGGTCTTCATCATGGCCATATTTGAAACAATTTTTGCATGTGATATTTTATTTTTCCATTCTAATATAAGCATTCTTCTTCCCTTTTCCCTTAAACTTACCATTTCCTTTTTCTCCATACTCAAGGGAACTCACACTTTTCTCATTTGAAATATTTTTCCCTCTTGCTTCTAGGTGTGTGGCTTGAACACAAACCTCATCTAATTTTTTGGGATTGAACATGATAATAGTGTGCCTTAGATAACTATGTAAACCTACAATATATTTTAATAAAGTGTCTTGAGATGACAAATCTACACCCAATACTAGTGCTCTTCTCCTAAACTCTTGAGTATAGTTTTGAACACTTTATCCTTTTAATTGCCTAAAATTCTGGCAATCCATAATAGCCTTCTGCAGATAAGCTAATGGATAAAACTATCTTCTTAATGCAACAATAAAATCGATCCAAGAGGTTGATACCTTACCATGATTTTTCATATCCTCTTGTGTTTTGGCTTCCCACCAAATCAGTGTTTCACTCTCTAACCTTAATGAAGTTAGCTGAATCTTTGTTTCATCATCCTTGATGTTTTCTATACTCAAATATACTTCAAGTTGACGAACACAATTATCTATTCTTTCAATACTAACCTCACCATTATACATAGGCAATTTGAATTCAATATCAAGTTTTAAAAATGGAGTTTTACCATGTCCCTTTGGAGAATGTGGAGGCATTTTTGAAAGGGTTGTTGTGGAAGAGGATGATGATGAAGGTGAGGATGGAGGTGAAGATGATGGTGGATAATATGGTGGTTTATCTCCATTCCCTTTTTGAAGCTTGTCCTCATCTCCTCCTTTTCCTCTTGAAGAACCCTCTACCTTTGGAGGCTTGGAGATGTCACTTTGCAATCTTCTGTTTCTCTCTTCATAGAGAACTTTCACCATTCGAGTCATGTCTGTTAGCACTTGAAATTTCACCTCAGGCTGAAAAATGCAAACCTCAAGGCAACATCAAACCATTTAGCCTCGTAGCCAGCCCTACGGGGCAGGAGAAGGCTCTCTCCGGTCAATCTCAGTAAAATCTTCAATGGATGAGATGACCAATAGGGTAACACTGATTTTAGGCTAGTAAACTGATCAAAGGATTGATTTTGGGCTTTTGGGGTTTTTTGGTGGCAAATTGAGGGGATGGAAATTTTGGGTGCGGGGATTGGACACAGTTTCTGCAGGGGGTTCTTTGGGGCGAGATAGGAGACAGTATTGATGCCTTTGATTGAGGTGGATGATTAGGAATGACAGGTGCGGAGTTAAGGAGAGCAAACAATAACTTTGAATTCTCCTTAAACAGTAGAAAACATTGAAATTAAACAAACTTAAAAGCAGAGCATGACAGTCATGAATTCTTACTTTAACACTTCTTTTGCTTAATGTGCAGAAGGAAAAGAAAGGAAATGATTCACATAACACACTTACAGGTACATAGAGAAACACACCATCAATACATGTAACCACAAGAATCCCAAAAAGGACGGCAAAACCCTGGTCTTCCTTAGCCAAAACTTGCAGAGATACAGTGAAGTAATACAATGATAGCTTCTCCCTCAAGAGTCCAACCTTCCAACCTCTCAAAATGACTAAGACAATACATAATATAGGCAAGCTAACACCTTTCCTTGCCTCTAGGGGTCGAGATCACTATCCTAGGAGCTGTTTCAACCACTTCTAAACTTAGTACTAAAATCTAGGCAATCAAAACAACTTGCCTCTATAAGCTAGGAAACCAATTCATTCATTAAATGTTTGCTATTTCATGAATGAATCTTCTAGAATAGGTAAATAAGTGTCATATCAACATGAAAATACATTAATTACATCAAAGAAGGTGAAAAACCCCATCCCAAGTCAAAACTGGTCAAAGCTGGGCGAATTCATGAGCTGTAGATAAATTCCTGTGAAAACTGCCCAACGGGTCGCGCCCTCTTCCTGAATGGGTCGTGCTACTTTGGAGCTGATGTTTAGGTATTGCTAGGTGTCCAAATGAAGCAAAAGTGGGCTTTTTGGAAAGGTATGGATTTCTACTTTCCAACCCAAGTAGAATTTCTGAATTTCGTGATCATTTGCCCCTCCAAAATTGTAATCTCCCAAGACTGCTTTCTGTGTGTCAAAAAGGTGGCAGAAAGTCATTTTTTGCTTGTTTTTTGACTTTCTGGAGGCCCAAAACTTGGTGAAATTTATTATTAATGGCTGAGAAAGTGTAACCTTCCATGACAAATCCAGAAATGTTGAGTTTTCCCAAAATGGAGTTGCCGGGATGAAGGGTCTCACGGGGGGTGAGACCCATTAATGGAGAAAACCTGTAAATTGCCTAAAAAAACCAAAATTTACCCAAAGTGCTCAAAATTTCTTGGGATTTGTGCTATGGCTAGGATATTTAGTGCCTTGGTCCTTGAGTGAAGCCTCGGCCAAGATGTGGAGGGGATCGGGCCTCTTTCTCCGTTTTAGTGCCTCGATCAACCACCTTTGAAGCACCTTCATCTTCGCTTTGCACACGTGCATCCGCGCCCAGAAATGGTTCTTCATGTTTCTCAGAAATTTCTTATCTTGGTTGGACTTAGCCAATAGCCTCTCTAAATGATCATTGAGCCGGATAAGCCTAGCCTCTCAAGAGATAAAATCCTCCCATGGGATACCCTGCTGTTTTCACTGTTTGAATGTTGTTTCAAGGGGACAAATAACACAAGGGAAATGTTAGGGAAGGGAGACTTTGAAGGGAAATTGGGAAAAACATATGAAATAGGGAGTTAAGGGAAGTAATCATGATATATACCCCATCACATATATATGATTTGCAAAGGCTTTATGAGAGGTAGGGTTTAGGTTTATTTTCTTGATTTTTAGGGATAGGGGTAGGGTTTAGGGCTTTTGATATTTTTTTGGTAGGGAGAATGAATAAAATGATGAAGGAAGTGGAAATAGGATGTAGGGAAAAAGTGGGGGTATAAAGGATAACCTTGAAAACAACAAGACAAACCCTACTTCAACCAACACTTTGACATTTTTGAGCAAATATGCATTGGATTCATTAGTTCAAAATGATTGGCTTTAAACCACATTCACATGCTTTTCACACTTTGGCAAACAATGTATTTTCATGAGGAGAAGCCTAATTGCAACCTTGACGCAATCCATGGTTGTTTGGCAGCTTACGGGTGAAATTTGGTGGAGGAATTCCCAGCGGGTCGCTCGCCTCTGACGGGTCGCGCCTGTGTAATTTTTACACTGCTGGAGGTGCCCTGACGGGTCGCGCGCCTTTGACGGGTCGCGCCCTTTTGTAGGAGGCATTTGGAGGCCTTCCCGGTGTCAGAATCGGGTGAAGAATAGCTCGTTGGAAATGGATTTGAGTCTACGTTCCAACCCAACTAGAATTTTTCAATTTGGAGTTAATTTGCCCTATAAAAAGTCAAATCTCCCAAGACTGTTCAAAAAGTACCAAATGAGGCTGCCTCAAGGAAGAGTGTTGTTGTTGTCAACTTTTGAATGCCTTCCTCAACCCCAAATTGAGCTCATGATAGCTCATTGGAAAGATTGTTATGTTTACCCATCAAGAAAATCATTTGGCCAACCAAGCTAGGAGAAAACTTGATTTTCCCAAGGTCACTTCAGAGGTGCCCTTGATTCTCCTGAGGCAATGGTATTCTTTGACATTTATCTCAAACCATGACACCTGTGCAAAAAGTGAAGGAGGATTTTCTTCTTTGGCATGTTGTGGACAAAAACCTCTCTCTGTTTTCCCAAATTCATCATTTATTTCTCTGGAACATCATTTGAGTGCGACTTGTCCCGATGTGTGAAACAAGGAATTTTGTCGATATTGAGCGAAATGAAGGGATAGGGGGCTTCTAAATTCTTGGGGGAATTTTTGGATGGGAGGGATGTTGGGGAGCAGGGGAAAGTGGAATCTAGAGATTGATGGAGGGGAAAGGGTCCAAAAGGGAAAAACACAGGCCCAACCTAGAAAATTGCCAAGTTGTAGCTAGAAACTAGGGTTTGTGCGAAAATGAGGAACTTGGCGGATCTAAGGGATGGGAAGCATTTGGTGAAGTACTTTAAGGATATGGGAAGGTGTATGAACATCAAGATACAAGTTTTTCTAGTGTTTTGACCATCCAAGAGAAATTAGCTTTCAAAACCCTAGGAGAGGGAAATGACCTTGCCTAGGTGCAACTGAAGCATGGACAAGGTGTAAGATGACTCATTAGACACTGAGATGATAATCAAAACCCTATGAATGATGATAGACTCAGTTGAATAGTAACATAGATTGGCATTTGGGCAACTTTGAAAAGAGTGAGAGCAAACCCTAGACCTAATGCCTAGTAACCAAATTTTGCTTGAATACTCACTGAAATGACAAAATTTGACCTTGACACTTCAAAATCACTTTGTAAGAGCATATTTGATAATTGGAGGAAGGCTGGAAAGACTGACACTAACATTGGCTCCAATGCGGATGGTAGCTCCTTGGAGGTGCCAAGAACCTCAGACCTCTGGGAGAGCAGACCAGTGCTTTCAGCCATTGGGCAATGGAGTCAAAAACTCAAGCTGAAATGCATGACTGAAAACTGATGACTTATTTATTGAGTGAAAACTTGACTGAAAATTGACTCAAACTTGACTCAAACCGACACAATTATGAAACCAACATGATTGAAAACTGACTCACAAATGACTCATGAATTGACTTAAAACAAGACTTACAAAGCTTATGAAGGGCAGCAGTCCATCAAGATTTGAAATCATGATGACAACCACCTGTGTTTCTTACAAGATAATATACCATCAAACTATATCAAAATGCCAATGCAACCAATCAAGCAGATGGCTTCTTGATTGATTCTCTTATTATATCTTTTGGTCAATAGTACAAACCTATCCTTAGCATCCAAAAACATAGTTGACCATGTCTGCAACAAAACACTGTAATAAACATTTTCACTGCTGGCTGCAACAAACTTGCTAGAGGATCGTGAAAAACATGAAGATTGGTCACTGCCACCTCCTGCTGAAAGAACAAGGTTTCCTTTGCTGCAAATTCTAATCTACCTTCATCATGTGCTTCAGTAAAAGTATGCTCATAAGCTTCAAAAAACTCCGAACAGGTAGATGAGCAAATCTCCTCTTGTAAAAACATTTCAACACATGAGACATATGAAGAATCTGAAAGGTAATCCTGTATGCTCTGATCTTTTGTAGTCTAACAATATGGTAGGTCATCTTCAAATGATATCACAACCAAATTATCAAGTTCCTTATTACATTCTTCAATCATAAGGAAAGAAACTTCAGCTGATTCTTGAGGTGCAAAAATGACATTTCTATCATCTACTATAAATTCATTCGAAGGAACCTTTTCACTTACTTGAACGAAGATCTTGTCTTGTTTTTCAAAGAGGCAACGAACTACCTCCTCATGAAGATCTAGTGCTGGTGAGATGAGAGCATTTAGGTCTGCTACTCCATTTTCTTCATTTGAGGCAGCCGCGACAATACAACTCCCTTTTATGAGATCCGGAACAACATGTGTTGCCTCATCACAATTTATCTCCCGATCTGATTTATCATTATCACTTTCTGAGATTGGAACATTACTTTCCTGCGTTACCTGCATGCTGTCTTCTTCTATGGACAGATCTGAAACAACATTTGCTCTTTCCTCATTTTCAACCATATGGAAATCTTCAGCCTGCTGATCTTGACAAGTATCCTCTAAGATTTCTGTGTGCTGCTGAAATGGATTCTCATACAGAGCCTCCATGATCTCAACATCCATAAAATTATCATCTTCGTAATATTTCTCGAGGCTTTCAATAAAACTATAATCATGCTTGCAACAGTCTTGAACCAAATTTAATGATGGATAAGAGTCCTTATATCGTTCAATGAACATAGTATGAAAATCCTTTAAACAGTAAATACAAGCAGGCGGCAAACTTTCATACCATGATTGGGCTTTACCTTCCAGAGTGGCAAATAATATCTTCATCAAGCAATCTTCAGGAAAATCCACCTTCAACTTGCGAACATGCATATGAAATCTAACCAGATGTAAAGCAGCATCCTTCTTACCATCATCTTTAAATATAGGCAGATTCCTTGACCAATCTACCTTTGGAATTTTATTTGGAAAACCTGGGATGTGATCTCGGCTCAAGGGAGCATATCTTCTTGTGATTCGGTCCATCTTGAAAAGCTCAAAGCTATTGATCTCTCTGCAGTGGAGTCACCATGAAGCACAGGGTGTTGGATTCTTCATGAAAGGAGTCGGCAGGTGAATGATTTCAGCCTGTGAAAACTCTCAACCTATCATCCACGGCTCAGAGTTAACAATTATATTGGGATAAAAGTGCCAATGAAGCGCTACTTTCACAAGCTCACGGAGATCGACTGAAGCAACGTTTATCTACTAACGCTGATGTAAAACAAGAGCGTGTTCGAAGGCTACCTGGAATATCTTCAGACTCCGTCTAAGACTTATGAAATAACACGTCAATGAGCAAACGATAAGTTTGTTCTCCCCAGTATGGTCGCCAGTATGTTAGCGCTTGAAATTTCACCTCAGGCTGAAAAAGGCAAACCTCTAGGCAACATCAAACCATTTAGCCTCATAGCTAGCCCTACGGGGCAGGAGAAGGCTCTCTCCGGTCAATCTCAGTAAAATCTTTAATGGATGAGATGACCAATAGGGTAACACTGATTTTAGGCTAGTAAACTGATCAAAGGATTGATTTGGGGCTTTTAGGGTTTTTTGGTGGCAAATTGAGGGGATGGCAATTTTGGGTGCGGGGATTGGACACAGTTTCTGCAGGGGGTTCTTTGGGGTGAGATAGGAGACAGTATTGATGCCTTTGATTGAGGTGGATGATTAGGAATGACAGGTGAGGAGTTAAGGAGAGAAAAAAATAACTTTGAATTCTCCTTAAACAATAGAAAACATTGAAATTAAACAAACTTAAAAGCAGAGCATGACAGTCATGAATTCTTACTTTAACACTTCGTTTGCTTAATGTGCAGAAGGAAAAGAAAGGAAATGATTCACATAACACACTTACAGGTACATAGAGAAACACACCATCAACACATGTAACCACAAGAATCCCAAAAAGGACTGCAAAACCTTGGTCTTCCTTAGCCAAAAATTGCAGAGATACAGTGAAGTAATACAATGATAGCTTCTCCCTCAAGAGTCCAACCTTCCAACCTCTCAAAATGACTAAGAAAATACATAATATAGGAAAGCTAACACCTTTCCTTGCCTCTAGGGGTCGAGCTCACTATCCTAGGAGCTATTTAAACCACTTCTAAACTTAGCACTAAAATCTAGGCAATCAAAACAACTTGCCTCTATAAGCTAGGAAACCAATTCATTCATTAAATGTTTTCTATTTCATGAATAAATTTTCTAGAATAGGTAAATAAGTGTCATATCAACATTAAAATACATTAATTACATCAAATAAGGTGAAAAACCCCATCCCAAGTCAAAACTAGTCAAAGTTGGGCGAATTCCTGAGCTGTAGATAAATTCCTGTGAAAACTGCCCAACAGGTCGCGCCCTCTTCCTCAACGGGTCGCGCTACTTTGGAGATGCTTTTGAGGTACGTACAGGTGTGCAAATGAGGCAAAAGTGGGCTTGTTGGAAAGGTCTGGATTTCTACTTTCCAACCCAAGTGAAATTTCTGAATTTGGTGATCATTTGCCCCTCCCAAATTGCAATCTCCCAAGACTGCTTCCTGTGTGTCAAAAAGGTGGCAGAAAGTCATTTTTTACTTGTTTTTTGACTTTCTGGAGGCCCAAAACTTGGTGAAATTTCTTAGTATTGGCTGAGATATTGTAACTTTCCATGACAAATCCAGAAATGCTAAGGTTTCCCAAAATGGAGTTGCCGGGATGAAGGGTCTCACGGGGGGTGAGACCCGTTAATTGAGAAAACCTGTAAATTGCCTAAAAAAACCAAAATTTACCCAAAATGATCAACATTTCTTGGGATTTGTGCTGTGGCTAGGCTATTTAGTGCCTTGGTCCTTGAGTGAAGCCTTGGCCAAGATGTGGAGGGGATCGGGCCTCTTTCTCCGTTTTAGTGCCTCGGTCAACTGCCTTTGAAGCACCTTCATCTTCGCTTTGCACACGTGCATCCGCGCCCAGTAATGGTTCTTCATGTTTCTCACCAATATCTTATCTTGGTTGGCCTTAGCCAAAAGCCTCTCTAAATGAGCATTGAGCCAGATAAGCCTAGCCTCTCAAGAGATAAAATCCTCCCATGGGATACCCTGTTGTTTTGACTGTTTGAATGCTGTTTCAAGGGGACAAATAGCACAAGGGAAATGTTAGGGAAGGGAGACTTTGAAGGGAAATTGGGAAAAACATATGAAATAGGGAGTTAAGGGAAGTAATCATGATATATACCCCATCACATATATATGATTTGCAAAGGCTTTATGAGAGGTAGGGTTTAGGTTTAGTTTCTTGATTTTTAGGGATAGGGGTAGGGTTTAGGGCTTTTGATATTTTTTTGGTAGGGAGAATGAATAAAATGATGAAGGAGGTGGAAATAGGATGTAGGGAAAAAGTGGGGGTATAAAGGATAACCTTGAAAACAACAAGACAAACCCTACTTCAACCAACACTTTGACATTTTTGAGCAAATATGCATTGGATTCATTAGTTCAAAATGATTGGCTTTAAACCACATTCACATGTTTTTCACACTTTGGCAAACAATGTATTTTCATGAGGAGAAGCCTACTTGCAACCTTGAAGCAATCCGGGGTTGTTTGGAAGCTTACTGGCGAAATTTGGAGGAATTCCCAACAGGTCGCTCGCCTCTGATGGGTCGCGCCTATGTAATTTTTACACTGCTGGAGGTGCCTTGACGGGTCACGCGCCTCTGACGGGTCGCGCGCCTCTGACTGGTCGTGCCCTTTTGCAGGAGGCTTTTGGAGGCCTTCCCGGTGTCGGAAACGGGTGCAGGATAGCTCGTTGGAAAGGTCCTTAATTCTACTTTCCAACCCAACTAGAATTTTTCAATTTGGAGTTAATTTTCCCTATCAAAAGTCAAATCTCCCAAGACTGGTCAAAGAGTGCCAAATGAGGCTGCCTCAAGGAAGAGTGTTGTTGCTGTCAACTTTTGAATGCCTTCCTAAACCCCAAATTGAGCTCATAATAGCTCATTGGAAATATTTTTGTGTCTAGTTATTATTTTAGCCATCAAGAAAATCATTTGGCCAACCAAGTTAGGAGACATCTTGATTTTTCCAAGGTCACTTCAGAGGTGCCCTTGATTCTCCTGAGGCAACGGTATTCTTTGACATTTATCTCAAACCATGACACCTGTGAAAAAAGTGAAGGATGATTTTATTCTTTGGCATTTTTTGGACAAAATCCTCTCTCAGTTTTCCTAAATTCATCATTTATTGCTGTGGAACATCATTTGAGTGCGACTTGTCCCGATGTGTGAAACAAGGAATTTTGTCGAAATGGAGCGAAATGAAGGGGATAGGGGGATTCTAAATTCTTGGGGAATTTTTGGGAGTGGGGAGGGATGTTAGGAAGCAGGGGAAAGTGGAATCCCAGAGATTGAGTGAGGGGAAGGGATCCAAAAGGGCAAAACACAGGCCCAACCTAGAAATTTGCCAAGTTGTAGCTAGAAACTAGGGTTTGTGGAAAAATGAGGAATTTGGCGGATCTAAGGGATGGGAAGTGTTTTATAAGGTACTTTAAGGATAGGGGGAGGTGTATGAACATCAGGATATGAGTTTTGCTGATGATTTGGCCGCCCAAGAGAAATTGCCTTCAAAACCCTAGGAGAGGGAAATGAGCTTGCCTAGGCACAACTGAAGCATGAACAAGGTGTAAAATGACTCATTAGACACTGACATGATAATGAAAACCCTATGCATGATGATAGAATCAGCTGAATAGTGACATAGATTGGCATTTGGGCAACTTTAGAAGGAGTTAAAGCAAACCCTAGACCTAAAGCCTAGTGACAAAACTTTGCTTGAAGACTCACTGAAATGACAAAATTTGACCTTGACACATCAAAATCACTTTGTAAGAGCATATTTGATCACTGGAGGAAGGTTGTAAAGACTGACACTAACACTATCCATCATCAATTCATAGCTCCTACAAGTATGCTCATCGTGTCCTACCGATCTACAAAATTTGTAGTGGCGTTTGCACATACTTCTATAACAAGTGGCAGTTATCCGTGGCATGCTTTCCGTCTACCTGATAGATAGCGCACCATAAATCAAGCACCGCGCTAGGTCCTGCTTTTGCTTCTGGCCTTAAAGGCATCGGTCCTCCCCCTGCAAGGTAATTTGTAAAGACAGAGTAGTGGTCTTTGTCATGACCCTTACTCTTGCATTTCAAACACCATACCTCTTTGCGTACCTCTGGCCGAACCGTCCTGTCATGCTTCAAGATTTGCATCTCAAGGCACAGATTCTTCAGTTGTGCATGGATCTAATGAACTCCTAGATTAGGATGTTGCATTGGGGTCTCATGTAGTCTCATGACAATCTCCAAGGCCTCTGCCTGAGTTGTTATCTTCTACTACAACAGTGCACTCCTTAAGTGTGGTAGTGGCGAAGCCACACACCACTCGTGATGTTGTCCATCTATCAAATTCATGTTGGCTTCATGGATCATATAGTTTAGTCTTTGATCTAGCTCCCAAGGTGTCTCACCTGGTAGCATCGTGATCTCTTTGAATCCCACAATCGAATACGCTTCAGATTTAGGCCTGCGAAATTGCCTATCCAGTCTTGCTTGGATGTCCTCTACTCTAGGGTTGGAGTACTTAATATACCAGGTTAGCATGCGATCTTGCAGAGCACTAACAAGTGTTGCCTTCTTTATGTGATCATCTATAACACCTTGAGCTTCCCATATAGCCCTCACAACAAACTAGAATTGGTCCGAGTCCTCATTTTCCAAGCCTTTGAACAAAGGAAACTTCGTTGTGTTTTCCATATTGAATCACGGTTGTGGTGGAGGTGGTACGGATGAAGTTGGAGGTGATGTCGGTGAAGACGGAGGTGGTGTGGGCGGAAGTGGTATTCGGGAAAATCCTTGTTTTATCAACTGAATAACACTTCGCAAAGAGACCTTCGCTATTCCTTTTTCTTCCCTTCGCAGAGGTGAAATCAAGGGGCTATACTCTAGACCCTTATTTCCTTCGTTTCTATAACTTTTTCCGCTTCGCGTAGTCCCAAACATCAAGATAGTTGCATAACCCATTTTTCGTACAAGAACATTTTAATCCAAGTATTCAGAGATTTAACACACTTACCTCACGGTCCTTTGAAAAAGTGTCACTCCACCTTGCTATAGCTAACTGAGGTGTCGATCACTGATTCAATAATAAATCATCCTCTGATGCAATTGAGCCAATGATCGACATCGTGCATGATCTTATCCTCCGATGCTTCCAACCTTTGCACTAGCTTTTGGGTCCACACAATAGGACCGTCAAGTTTCCACCTTCCTTAGCTATTTGCTAGCTTCACAATCCACTCATATAGCTCAGTAGGACAAGAGGCAAAAAATATTTCATGGATCTCCGTATACAGGTATCAATCCAACAACTATTCTTTTGACAGTCATGGGTTTTTGTTTTCTTGTGCCGTGAATTTGTGAATGCTTTTGTCCAACCAGCCTTCGATTTCTTTCTTAGTTGGATTCCAGTGATACGACAACACACATATCTTATGCAGATTCCAGTCTCAAAAATGGAACCATTTGTTGGCTTGTGGGGAACTAACCCAGTTTTAGCATTAGTTAACCAAACAAATCCATACATTACTGGCTCTTTTGCCATCCACCTCCAGAGCGCGGATTGAAGTCTCACCTGAAGCAATATGGGGGGATGTTAGAACCAAGTTTCTGCACCCTTGAGATGGTTGTGATATCGGTTTATCCTGGCTATACCTGCCTGTACGCAGGTTGCTTAGCCCTCTATTCCACCCTTAGTACCTTCGTAAAAGGATACAATCGGATTTCGCGCAGCCCTAACCAAGGGCTGATATACTTTCGCGTTGTTAGGATAGCGAGCTGTGATATTTCCCAAACTACGCTAAGTATCTTACTTGTCTTATTATAGATCTTAGTTAGCTTCATGTAAACATATGTTCTTACTTGCGGTCACTTATCCAACACAATTATATATATATTCGCACATCATATAAGCATTATAAGTGAAATTCATACCCAAACATAACGATATGTATAAATAGGAAATAAAGAGGTAGAAATTGTAGAATACTTCTCTTTATTGATACTTTCAAACAATTTACAGACTCGACCCGCCCTGCACACTCAGCTGCAGGGGTCCCCGCACTCATCTGCAGACTTCTAGGCCTCTGTGCACTTACCTGCAGAGCCTCTACCTACGCTACGACCCAAAACTTAGACTTCTACTCAGAGCTATCTCTCATACATCATATCTTGCTTGATTCCATTATTCAATTATTGTCTCAAACTACTTAGAGCTTGGCTCTATTTATACAATCCCATGGTCTGCGAACCATGGGTATATCTTCTACAGCCGACATTACATTTTCAAAATAAGCGCAGACAACCCTATGACTCTTTAACAACTACACGCTCCGAGACCACAAAATGCGGAGTCTTTACATTTGGGTTACAAAATTTGACCAAAATATGGGCTTTAGCCCCAAAACTGCCCTTGGGGGATCCCGTGCCCAACATGTTTTCATAATTGTTTGATGAAGAAGAACATAATTGAACAACTAAGAAGCCAACTAGTATCACAAATATTTATAAAATAAAGGAAAATCTAATTAAATCATGAATCCTCCCGATTTTCCAACAGTCATAGCATAGGTTTACATGTTTTGGAAAGGGTTTGTATACCTATATGTGAAATGTGTCATTCCATAACCCTATGATATCTCTTACCATTATTGAACTTTGGATTAATGTTTCATTGGTTGTATGGTTTGATTTATGTTGAATTTAATAACAAGCCTATGGTTTTGTGCATAATTAAACTGTAGTATCGAAATTTCTTGATCTATAATGTAGTGAAATGATATTTGGCGATGGTATGAAAATCCGATGGGATTTGTTTTGAACAAAATATTTTTGTTTTCTAGTAACATGGCACAACATATTTGAGTTTTTAAATGAGGTTTTTTGACATATGTTCATAGTGTTCACCATTGTCATGTCTCGATTTTTCAGGTCATAATAGCCCTCTGCCTGTGATCATTATTGTTTGGTATATCGTATCATACACGCCAGTCATCCCATATACTACATAGGGTTATGTTTATGCATTCTATGCATTCATTTTCTTGTCCATCACTTTGCGTGTCGGTCTATAACTAGTTAAGGGTTCGAACCTCTGTTAGGCTCTTTTTACTTATTTTTAGACTAAATCCCTGTTGAAATTCTACCAGATTCTTAGTCATGCCCCATGTGATTAGAACTTTTCTAATCGAATTCGATATTATTGAATCATATTATTAATATTTGGATTAGGTGGTAGGAATTTGCTTAGATTTATTAGGTTTTTAATGATGGAGTAGTAAAATACTTTGCCTCTAATTTTAATGGAAAGAGGGAAAAGATTAGCAACCTAGAGATTCTAGTCAATGTTAATTTCACAACAGACATCACTTATCTCTCTATGAAGGGTGAGAATTGGTTGAAGAACCATTCTATGCATGGTGATACCATGGAAATGTTCCTTGCAAAAAAGAATTACGTATATAATGTCAAAGGTATGTTGATTTCTTATCTTAAACCTATATGGGAAGATTTGTTATATTTCTCTAGGGTTTTATAATGTGTGAGGGATGATACAACCTAGTGTTTATATACCACATTCATGTACTAATGGTTTTCTTAGTTTATGAACTTAATATCCTATATTACTTACACAAAATCGTGACCAAAATGGCCGAGGAATATCAAGCCGAACAAAAAAACTCTAACATGTCTAACAAAATTGGCAATGTTTGGGATGTTTTTCCCCTTCGAAATGGCTATGAAAAACCTGATGTTGTCCCTAGACTTTTACACAGTCCTCTACTAGTCTACCCAGCTCTATTTTATTCTTGTGATGTCAATAAAGATGACCCTGATGAATCATTTCATGTTGAGTAGTCATATTTTTCTGGTGGCAGTAAATTTGAAAATCCTAAAAGAATACATATCCATTCCACAAGAAGAGTGGTTAAAAATTATGAGTCTCATCATGTTGAATTAAAGTCAAATTTTATTGATAATGGTGAATTAAACCTCTCATACCATGATCCTTATTTCAAACCTACACAATAAGAGGAGGCTAGTTATCCTAATCATAACCCTCGGTCTAGAGAAATATTAAACAAATGGAAAAGAATATTTCTTGGGCTCGACATAACAAGGGTAGGAAATTCTCAGTTAAGGAGGTTTTTTTTGACCTAGAAATGCCTATCGAGCCTTCATCGAAGAAAAGTAAGTTTCAGACTAAGGATAGTTTTGATTTTGTTGATAATGATAATGATATTCATGATGGTGATAGTAACTCAAGAAAATGACCACATAGTAATATTGGATCTGATGCATCCATACTCAATATGTATTGGCACCAATAGTTCTTGGTTACAGTGCCTCACCTTGAGAATTGTATTATTCATCTGGTACAAGAGAACAATCAACTTAGAGCCCTAAATCATTTGAGGGAAAACCAAAATAAGTAGAAATCCACAAATCTTGACGTGAAAACACAATCAAATAAACCCCATATAATCATTGAGTCACCAAATGTTAAGGTGGTTATCACTCAATACATGCATGAATCGATTTATGTTAAATAGATTTGATTTTCGAGGTCAAAGAAATTTTGAGGTATGTTTTCTTATGATTATGTCTACTAAATTTAAAAGGAAAAGATTGTGTAGCAACCTTATTTTGATGTCAATATTGATTGTTAATATCATTTTCTTTATTTGTTAATAGGTTGTGCCCATTCATTGAATGATGGTCATGGTTTCCATGAAAGAGGTTATTGTGGGTGCCATGATATTGTCTCAAATCATGCAAGAATGTCATGTTGCTTTATATGTTAATTTCTTTTGAGCAATTAAGATTCAACTGATAGGTCAAAAAAAATAAACGTATTTTTTTATAATAGTTTTGATTTTGTAAGGTGTTTTGGAACTTGGTCAAGTTTATCAGCCTATATATAAACCTTTATTTTGTGTCAATCCAGGAGGTAACTCCTAAAATGAACTATGTTTATTCATTAAGATTGTTCATGGTTATATACATCAGGGAGTGACTCTTGGGTTTCACCTCCCAATGACTCTTCCTTTTCCATTATTTATTATTTACAATATTTACAAGTGTTCACCCAATCCCCATGATTAGGTGTCAACATTCCCCCCCCTTAATCTGAAGGGATGTTGGTGAGTCAACGCATTGTTCTAAATATTTCAAGCTTTCCTCTTCCAAGTGCTTTGGTGAAGATGTCTACAATCTGCTCATTAGTGGAACAATGGTGTAGAGGGATTGTCTTGGCATAAACATGATGTCGAATTAGATGGTATTTTATATTGATGTGCTTTGTTTGATCACTAAACTTTGTGTTCTTGTCCAAATTTATTGCAGAGGCGTTGTGAATCATGAGTGGAGTTGAATGTACTTGTTTTACCTACAAATATTCCAGAATTTTCCCAAGCCACACAATTTATTTTGTTGCCTCATCTACTGCTACATATTCTTCCTCTGTTGTGGAATCTATTGGAACTGGTTGTTTGTGTGATCTCTAGGAGACATCTCCTGATACAAGAATCATAGCATAACCAGAAGTAGATACCCTAGTTTCTTTGTCTCCATCGAAGTCTGAATCAGAGTATCTAATCAAGCTAAAGTCACCCACCTTTGTATACTTGAGTCCAAAGTCTTGAGTTCCCTTCAAGTACTTTAGAACTCTTTTGGCAGTAGACTAATGTCCCTCACAAGGCTTTTTCATAAACCTGGATAGGATTCCAACAGCAAACGAAATGTCTAGTCTCATAGTAGTCAAGTAGTTGAGACTTCCTACAAGTTGTCTATACTTTGTTGCATCCTCAAATTATTTTCCTTCAATGGATGTGAGCTTTAAGTTTTGTTCCAATGGAGTAGTTAGAGGATTGCACTCAGCCATGCCAAACCTATTCAACAGATCTCCAATGTAATTCTTTTGAGAAAGGAATATAGACTTTGGATGTTGAGTTACTTCAATACCAAGATAGTAATGAACATGGCCCAAATTAGTCATTTCAAAAACTTTCCTCAATTCCTTCTTTATGGATGCAATGTAGCTCTCATTATTCCTTGTCATCAAAAGATCATCTACATATACCACAAGATATACAACTGTTTTTCCAACTTTCTTGACGAACAAAGTTGCATCATGAAGATCATAATGTTTGAAGTTGAGTTTCAGAAGATGCTCAGTTAACTTTTCATACCAGGTTCGCGGTGCTTGCTTGATGCCATACAAGGATTTCACAAGTTTTCATACTTTATGCTCATGTCCTTTCATAGAAAATCCTTCAGGGTAGGACATAAAAACATTCTCTTTTATATCTCCATTCAAGAAAGAAGTTTTCACATCCATTTGATGGAATTTCCAACCATTCTGAGCTGCTAAGGCAAAGAATGTCCAGATGGTAGCCAATTTTGTTGTTCGGGAAAAAGTCTCCTCATAAGTGACCCCTTCCTTCTATGCAAAACCTTTTTCCACAAGCTTGGATTTGTGCTTGTCAAGTGAGCCATCAACTTTATACTTCTTCTTGTAGACCCACTTTCAGCTAATTGGTTTGGTTCCCAATGGAGGATCAACCAACTTCCAAGTGTCATTTTTATCAAGGCATCATACTCCTTTTGCATCACTTCTTTCCATTCATCATGAGAAGCGACTTCTTTGAAGGAAGTTGGTTCAAACTCTGTAGACAAATTCAGTTCAAAATCATAAGAAACATCCATATCAATAGGTGAATCATAATCATCTACATCACCTCCATTTTGCTTGGTTGAATTTCTTGTTCCTATCTTTCCAACGTCATCAAGACGAACACTTTCAAGTGTCTTTGTTAGCCACTTTGGGGGACCTTTCTGATATGGTCCAGGCTGCTCAGTTGATTGAGTTGGGACTAAATCAAGATTGATTCTCCCAATTCTGTCAATCACATCACTCAAAGTATCATCAACATTTGGAGTTTCATGCGGGGAAGAGAGTGCTTTAGAAGAAGATTCCATAGATTGATCCAGTATAGGAATCCCCCCTTCAAGATGTGGAATCTGATTATCAAATTCTTGAAATGATTTTTCATTTCCGAATCTATCCAAGTGATCAAGTTTCCGCTCATCAACATTGTTAGATTTGGAAGATTCAATAAATATTACATCTCTAGATACAACAAACTTTTTATTAACTTCATCATAGAGATGGTATGCTTTGGAGGTATTTGAATACCCCACGAAGATACACTTACAACTCCTTGCACCAAGTTTTTTTCTATTTACTTTTGGTATCAAGGCATTACAGGTGGAACCAAAGACCCTGAGATGCTTTACCTAAGGAATGTGGCCATACCAAATTTCATAAGGAGTCTTGTTTCTAATAGAATTATATGGACATCTATTATTTACATATACAACACATAGAACCGCATCAGCCCAAACCATCAATTTTACATTCTTGAAAAATATCATGGAACGTGTCATATTTTAGATTGTACTATTCATTCTTTCAGCTACTCCGTTCTATTGGGGATTATAAGGCACAGTTGTTTGATGTTTGATCCCATGCTGGCAAAGATAGTTTTCAAATTCATTTGAAGTGTATTATTTTCCATTATTAGTGTGAATAGAGCCAATATGAGATTGTGCCTCATTTTCAATCCATGTATGAAAGTTATTAAATGTTTGAAAAGCATTAGCTTTGTTCTTCAATAAATAAACCCAACACATTTTGGTGTGGTAATTAATAAATGTCAACATATATTTATTTCCATTTGCAGAAGGAACAAGCATTGGACCGCATAAATCTAAATGCATGCGTTCAAGTTTTCTATGTTCTCTGGAATGCAAATCATGAAAAGATTGTTTTCTATTATTTCCTAGAATATAAGCATCACATTGCTTAATTTTCCTAGGAATTGTAGGCAAACCTGTAAAATCATTTTTATTCAACAAGAGAAGTTCGTCATAGTTCAAGTGTCCAAATATAGTATGCCATAAAAGACTTGATGGAAATGTACCTTAATCATAATGAGAATTGTATGAGAAATTTTATGCGCGAGCAAAGGTACTTTGCAACTTGAGAAGCCTTTCTTCTTCTATCCCTATCATGACAAGTGAGAAATCTGATGCTTTTCTCACCTTAACCTTGCCATCAAACATATGAATCGAGTGTCCTTTCTAGCGGCTGTGGACCAAGGACAACAAGTTTCTCCTTACCTGTATGAGATATAAAACATCACGCAGAAGAAAGCCTGGAAGACCAAGCAATTTGAACCTGATTATGCCAAGCCCTGATGGCTTGAGTTTTGATTTTTCTGCAAATTATACTGCTCCATCAACATTGTCAGTAAATTATTCAAAAATATCTCTTCTAAAATTCATGTGGCAAGTTGCTCCTAAATCAAGCAACCAACCATTTTTCCAAGAAGCAAGTGAAGCGTTAAACAAGTCTTCATTTACTCTAATATTACAATGTGCCACAACATAGTGAGCGGATTCAGGTGCTTTACCTTTCTCTTTGTCATTGGTTTTACCTTTGGGTTGATTTCTTTCCTGCTCAATTCTCTCCTAAGGCAACTTGCATGTGGATGCATCATGTGATTCATCTCTAATGCAATGTATGCAATGCAAATCAAAATTTTCTCCTTGAGAGTGTCTGCCCCCATGCCTCCGAAATTTCTTCTTCCTCTTCCTCTTCAACCACCTCTTCCTCTGGAAGAATATTGAGCAAGATTCTTCTCTCTATGTGCATGACACACAACTTCTTTAAAAGACTGAGGAGATGTCTTCTTCCCAAAACCTTTCTCTCTCTCTCTACAAATTTATTCACAAGGGAGTCAAAGGTAATTTCTTTGAGGTTTCCATTTGCTTGCAATGACTCAAGGTAATTTGAATAAGTGGGATAAAGTGCCTTGACAAAAGCTATCAGAGGAATGTCTATTTCAACATTAGTGACTTTGATATCATGCATAATAGATTTTACTTCTGATGCAAGAGAAAGAGGATCATCATTTTTTTATTCAAGGTTGAACAATTTAATCATTAGTTGGACAACTTCAAGTGCAGAGTGTGAGTCATAAAGTTCCTTCAATTTTTGTAAGGCTTCAAAAGAATTCGAAAATGGTGATATATGGCACCTCACCTATTCATTTATAGATGCTTTAATCAAGGCATAGGCCTTGCTATTCTTGTTTTCCCAAATAGTGAATTCCTTGTCTGAGGTAGGCTTTGTTGGTTCATTGTCTCCTCCAACACAAACTCCTTTCCACAACTCATTAAAAATGAGAGTGTGTTTGATCTTCCATGACCATTATAGATATTTCTCTTTTCCAATGAGAACCACTCCAGCTATAGATATCAATGAATTCATTCAAATGTGTATTGTGTAAAAAAAAAAACTCCTCTGCTAGAAATTTTTTTCACTTATTGTGTAAACAAAATTATGAAAATATGATTCTAATATGTAAATGTCAGAGGTATATATAGGAGAGGTATATATGGCGAAGGAGTTTTAACGGGGAGGTATATATGGGGGAGGTATCTATGGGGGAGGTATATTGGTATGGAAACATAGTATTAAAATGCAGTTAATATATTAAAAAACACATTTATTAAAAACCGGGAGTGGGAGCGGAGTGGTATGGTGAATTCGGTTATGGTGGAGGTGTTAACCATCAACGTTCAACATGGAGGCACCAGAAGTATTATATGATCACCGAAGGAGTCAATTCCGCAACATAGTATGGGAGAAACTGCAAAGAACAATGGTGGTGGAGAGTGGTTTGGAGGGCTACAAAGGGTGGTTTTAGGCCTACAACGAAGTTGGGAAGGAGGCAGTATTGAGAGCGGGGTTATATGGGAGCAGAGATATTCACTGTGATATGTCAAACCATTTAGTGGTGTTCAGCCGGGAGTATGCATTCAACATTCAAATGAATTGTGACTATTGGGCTAGCACAGGCTAATACACAATGTAATATAATTCAACATATTACAGTGGTATGGACAATGTTCAACATAACTGTGATAGTGGTGTTCAACGTAATACAACAATAGAGTAATACCACCTATCCCCACCATAAATCTTGAACTTGCATATCGTATCAATGGTGTTATAAATAAAAAAATTAACATATCCAAAACCTCAACATATTCATATTCATAGCACCTCCAGTCAACTGGTTGTTCTCATCGCAACACAACACCTCCAGGAAGCACCCTTACGACCACAACATCTACAGGCAACAACTTGACTCTTCAACAATAGGAATAAAATGCACAAAATTAGGTAGGGATATGTTAGTCTATAGAAATGAAGAATAGGGGTAGGAAGGAGTTACAAGGGTAGGAAGCCAAAAATAGAGTTGGGACCTGCGCTTTGATACCATGTTAGGCCAGGAGGTAACTCCTCAATTTAACTATGTTTATTCATTAAGATTGTTCATGGTTATATAAATGAGGGAGTGACTCTTGGGTTTAACCTCCCGATGACTCTTATTTTTCCATTATTTATTATTTACATTATTTACAAGTGTTCACCCAATCCCCATGATTAGGTATCAACAATTTGTAAAGTGAAAAATGGAGAGAATAAGGAAATAAATGCTTTATAAACTATACAATGACCATGGAATTATTTTAAACATTTTTATGTAAGTGTGTTGATTTTGTTTGACTCAATCAACTAATACTTGTATCTATTTTAATTTCGATAGTTTTTTTTCATTCATGCTCTTCTTCATTTTCTGTAATTTGATTTATGAAAATTTTGAAGACAAAACTTTGTCATTTTGTGACCTTAATCCATGAATACACAGGGAATTTTTGCCTTTATTTTTATTCATTTTAGTTCAATTTATATTTATTTACATTTGATCATAATCACCATTCAAAGACTTGCGTTCTAAGGATGATATCGATCTTAGCATTCCTCTAGTCTAGTTTCTTGTGAATTGTTTCCAGGATTTAGATTGTTGAGAAATGTTATCTTTATATAAATTAAATTGGTATATATGTTGTATAAGTTTTCAATGTATTACTTTATTTCGTTATTTATTTATTGAATTGTTTCATAAATGAATAATTGAGTAATAATTATAGAAATTGTTACATTTATCTTGCTAGTTTACCTCTGTCAAGAATTAGCAGTTAAATAACATTAGTTAGTTTTTTGCATATATGATTTATTCTTGATGTGAATTATTAAAACAAACATTGATTGTTCTGTGTTAATTTAAAATATATGAAGCTTACGTTTTTAAGTTTTTAGTCTTTTATTTATTTGCATTAAGGATTATCATTAATTTGTAATTTGTAATTACATAAAAAAATTAAAATTAGTTTGCATCTTAAACATTTAGCATTGTACAAATTTATTTTTACTTATTCTTTACGAGTTATAGTGCTCTCTAGTTTTTACTCTTTTGTATCATATTTTTGTACATTTTATGTGCTATATTTTCTTATTTGATATTGTATATTATTGTACTAAGTGCGTGATTGTATTATATTTAATTGGTATATTAGGTGCATTAACACAAACACTAGTTTTAGGTTAACTTTAGGATAACAATAGGATAAACCCACATCTTTTGCTTCAAAAGAGGAAGAGGCATTCAGGGCAACGAAGCCTTTAAACCCATCGAGAGTGACCATCCCAAATATCTTGGGCTATTTAAAGAGCCCCAGTCTGGGTCACATCCCCTTTCTAACTAAGGTTCAAAATCCCGTGTCAACAAATAATTTATAATATATCTCATCCACACATAAATAGTATCTCATATTTATAGTAATTGGATACTTTATTCAGTCTCAAGTGATAATAGAATCTACATGACAACAAATCACTTATTAGAAAACAACACCTTCCTAGAAGAATACATTGCAACACTAATGCATTGGAAGAATACATTTTTGTAATTAATTTTGTCACTTCTTCTTAATGGAGAAATGGATTCTCTACAATACCTAACTTTTCTTAATCTCCATTAGCTAAGGTCATTACCAATATGTTCACTCCTTTACACATAATCCACTATGAATTGAAGAACCTCCTTATCAACAAGGTCTATGTCTGATCCAACTTGACATTTTCATAATACCTTTATGATACAAATATTATTAAAGAGTTGATGTCCATAAAAAGGAAAAGCCATACATCGAAACGCATGGGTAACCAGTTGTTGCAATCATTGGTCTAGTAGGATTTCCATAGTTCGAATGGTTCATTCAACCATTCTTACATCACATCTTTATACCTATTCTTTTAGCTCCCATTGCATCTTCATTATCCTAGCTTTTCCTTGGTTTACCCATAACCACACTCTGGAATTACACCTATGGAATTTTGTGGATAACCCTCAACCATCACACCTCAAATGGTTTGTTGCTTACCACAAACATTGCATCAAATGGTTTTGGATGACCACAAAACATAAACTACATTAATGGTTTCCAATTAACAACAAACCTTCCTCTACAAAGTGGATTTTAGATTACCATGAATTTTATGGGAGTACATTTTTTCTCATCATAATTACATTATCATTTGACTTTACATACAATTCTCATACATTGTCCATGGACATACCAAGTACATGATGAAATGTTCTCTTAGGACTAATACATTATATTGTTGATGCATGTCAATTTTTTTTATAATTTTCACTAACCATAGTGAGATATATTCCCATTCCCTTTATGACAAATTCAAAATAAATATACTTGATAAAATAAAATAAGTAGGTGAGACCCTACCCTTAAGAAGAAGAAAAGCGAAAAACTATCATGATCATGTTTGAGCCGAGAGGCTCATTCTACAACGTATGATGTGTAACGTTGTTCGTCCATCATCAAAGTTGAAATTCTTCTTAATGTTGACTAAAATAAAATTAAAAATTAAAAACTAAAAATTAAAAAAAATTAAATAACTATACAAAACATTTAAATAATATTCACTCGTAAAAAAGATTACACGTGAAAAAACCAGATCCCTCTTGACTCATGGTAGATCCATATTTACAATAAATCTATGCTAGTATAAACAAAACTACAAATATTACAATTTTTTTGGATAGTGACGTAGTCTCTTAAATAAATAAGCTTACACCTCATAACCTTCATGTTATAAATCAAAGAAAGGCCTGAAATGCATGGACATAGAGTACACTACGTAAAGTTCCACCTTTACAAAGTTCATTTATAGATATATGTCGGGACAACTTTGTATAGCCTACCTCATAACCTTCATGTTATAAATCAAAGAAAGGCCTGAAATGCATGGACATAGAGTACACTACGTAAAGTTCCACCTTTACAAAGTTCATTTATAGATATATGACGGGACAACTTTGTATAGCCTACGATAATACGATTTCAAATGGTATACTTGTTTTATGGCTGAGACTATGGTAACAACTTCGTAGTGATATTTGTATGGTTTTCACCCCATGCGACAGAGTTACATCTTATTTTAATGTTCTTGACGTTAAATACTTCTATCACAAAGTTTTATACGTCGGTCCTATATAACGCATGATATATTCATAACGGAAGATGTGACGGGTTAAGGTCCTAGATGATAACGGTTTTGGATATTTAGTATGATTTTGGCACATTTAATATGCCTTAGCCATCGACAAGAACTTCAAAATGTGACCTTTTTTATGTGGCACCTCTCTATGGTGTGAAGATTCCAAAAGGGATTTATTGTGTCTGCCCTATTACTCGCCAACAATGACTCTCTGTAAGTAAAGCATGCCACTAGGGATTAACCATGATTTTCATTTTGAATTCCTCACTCTTTGTTCAAGGCCACAATTAAAATAGTGTATATGGTCACTCATGCCTCACAGCATGATCTGTTGTCTATTAAAATTATTTTCTTACTATTATGCTTACACATCATCCTATTTGGCCAGCCCCTTCGACATGGAATCTCTCCATTCGTCAAGACTTGGGGATGATTTTGACATGGAGACTTTCATTTATTATTAGTTTTGATTTCGATTATGATTCACCTCTCTAAGTCGCCAACCCATGACATTTATTATGTCATTTACTCCTCCACTACATCATGAACCATTCCTTTTGAATGCCAACTTTTCTCTTATTTACATGCTTTTAGCGAGGTATTGAATGTGTTATCTCTCGCTTTCCTTTATGAAAATAGATAAGAGTGGAAGAAAGGAGACCAACCTTAGTCTTGTGCTTGGTTTCCTTGTTTGATTCCTCTCCTTCCTGATAGATCTTTGCCGCTTCTTCTTCGTTTGCCCAGCTTCAAAGAGCACCTATGGAATCAAAGCAACATACTACTATCGAAGAACAGAGATCTATATTCATAAATAACACAGGACTAGATATGTGTTAACCATACAAATGCATGTACAATCAAACATACAAGAATATGGAGGAAAAATTGAATAACTTTATTAATATCAAGGAAAGTAGGAGGATTACAACCATATGTTCTGACCCAGTATCATCCTCCAGCAAGAAAGCCCTTCTTCACCTCAAGTAAAGCTTAGATCACCCAACACTATGAAGTTTCATCAGAAAACCAACAACACTTCTCTACAAGATACAAGATTCCAGCCTCTGGATCTCTGTGATGAGGGATCCATATATAGATGATTGTAGGGGGGTGAGTCATCTTCTGGGCTTTTGATTAGTGCCTTCTCTCTGATAGTTCTTGATTCCACTTGGAGACTGATGATCTCTTACTCATCCCTGGTCGAAAACAGAGAGGCAAGTGTCAGAGGGGTTCCATGATCTTCCACCTCGCAAATTGTCCCTGCCATTTGTCCATTCCCGACCATCGCACCCTACAGAGGGGCCATTCAGTATGCATCGCACCCTTTACACTGGGAAGGCGATATGCATCGCACCCTCTACACTGGGTATTCAGTATGGTCCAGTTTTGACCATTTCTGAGCAGTTTTTAGTGGAGAATTTCTGGGAGATGATGTAATCAGTCGACCTTGTTCCTTTAGGTAGTGAAGCAACACTTTTAGGGACTTAGGAGCCCTCAGTTTATGGACATTTATGATTGGGGTTGCAGTGCCCAAAAATGTCTATAGCGGTTGCCCCCTAAAGCACGAGGTCGTTAATCTTTTGATGTCGGGTGAAATGTTTTACCATGAGGATCCGAAGTTTTTTCGAGCTGGGAGGCGACCTGTAATAAGATACAATACAATACATTATCTTCATAACATTTTTCATGATATAGCTGAGGCAGGCATTCCCATGCTCAGCTTTATAAATTCATTTTCATGTACATGGGACAGACGATCGTCTGTGTGGCAAACTGATGATTCAGACTCATCATCCTTTGATTTGGATGATCATTTGTTCGACAATGATGTACATTTGATGTCTTTATATTCCTGAATATATCACAGCCCGGATGGATGAAACTAGATCCGGGGTCTTCAAAACTCGTTCAATCTTCAATCAAAGTACAAGTCGATCCATGTGAAAAATGTTCTGGAGTCAAACATGGAAAGACATCACCTAATTACCAGCCAATGATGTAAGCTGTTAACAGGCATGAGAGGGATCACCAATACTGACAATGATCCTCAAGGTACTACAGTACAATTCGCGTGGTGTGAAAAAGGGACTTGGTGTCGAACACCACGCAAAATCTTTTGGTCGAAGGCCATTGACGTAAACCTATCGCCGAAAGTGAGAAACTTGCCATTGAGGCATGCAAGCTTCAAAGTACTGAAAGGGGTTGTTCTTAAGTCGACTTCTTGGATAATGAGTTGATGTCAACAAGAAGTGACCCATCATATGAGGGCCTTAATGAATCCCACATCTACGACACGGAACCGAGAAAATGATTTTGGAGGTGAAAACGATCTGATGACACAAGGTTTAGGGTGGCAGTCATGAAAGAATGGAGCGTGAATGTATTGCAGTGGATGAGACACAGGTGAATTCTCTGAGCGACTTCTCTTGAACATACCGGCGACAATGACGATGGATTGGTAGCGTTAACCCCAAAGATGGATGGTGTGATGGACCAATGGTGATACGACCAGTGAACGGAACAACCCAACTCGACTCAGATGCAGAGTGAAAGTGTCATGTTCAAGAGCGACTTGCTACCAATAAAGTTTCTTCAAGTTTTCTTCCGAATTTTCCCTAGTCATTGCTGACCAGTACCTCTTTGTTTTTGTCAAGCTTGAGGAGGATAACATATGCATGTTCTATAATTCGCCCTTCGGGCAAACCTGTCGCTATGTTTTAATGAGCCTAGTGACAATGAAACTTGTTCGCGTCCATTTGGACAAGTTTGTCGCTATTTGGTTTTAACGAGTTTAACGACAAAGATAACTCGGTCCTTTTCAATTTTAGAGAGTCTTAAAGGGACGGAAAGGAAACTCCAATTATTCTTTTTTGCCATATAATCCCTTAAGTCCGAAAAAGCGTAAAATAATACGAAAGGGAAGAATTTTCAATAGTTTTAATGAGCCGAACAAGACAAGCACTCGATCTTTTTGTGTAATAATCCCTCAGGTCCAAAAAGATTAAAATCTAGAGGAGGGATAACACTTCCGATAACTTTAACGAGCCAGAGAGGCTAATCGCTCGGTAATATTTTCATATTTCGTGAGTCTGTTGAAAAGAGCTTAAAGGAGACTCGTTTTTCGAGGAATGAGTGATTATTTCGCGTAGCACTGATTCCAGGTAAGGTTTGGAATTTTCCAATCATGGCAGTGTCACAAGGATGACTAACAGAATCACTCTTCACAGATGTTCCTCAAAAAGGGTAAACAATCAAATGGAGGTGTATGATCGGCTAAAATAGAGTGGAGGTGATGATGAGAACACGACCAAGGCTCAAAAGCTGATGATAAATGCATTCACAATGGTTATTTACCGGGGATCGGTTCATTTTTTAATGAGCTTAAACTCTGGGGGAAACATTTTCTCATTGCTTATGTTTAATTTTTAATGAGCTTGAATTCCGTGTTAAAACTACTCATTGCTTACGTTTAGTTTTTAACGAGCTTGAATTCCGCATTAAAACTACTTGTACCAGTCATATAATAAGGATATCTCATCTCAGATGCCATTTTTTATGGAGCTTGCACCTTTTAAATCTTTTCCCCGGATCCTTTCTTTATGAAAGCTAGGAAACGACCAATCCTACGAGTTTAAAGGGTTAGAGGACCTACAAATTTAAAAAATAAATGGTCGCTCTTCGCTTGCATGCAAAAAGGTTTGCATGACCCCAAGTATAATGAAACATTTCCAGGTTACCATATAGAAGCTCTTGCTTTTGCAATATAGTTGCCATCCACACTGTAGATAGAAACACCTCCTGGCTTAGTCCATCTAGACCAGGGTGGTTCTAAATCCCAACCTCCTAACCTTGACAAGGGAATCTTATTATGTTCTAACTCCCTTTTCCTATAAGGACGAGTGTCGGATCAGTCATTTTCCTCCACGGAAACCTACTTTATACCTAGAGTTTCCCTGCCGAAGTAGGCCAAGGTGCATGCCCCCTGGGTTTCAGTCATATCCTCCTGAATCACTCGCGCTCATCAGGTGGACAGATTGGAGATCGATGAGATATTCCTTGCGTGAAAAGACCATTTAGGGATGGCATTTGACTATTTGTTATGTGTGAATCAGGGAATGACAGCTGGTCTATGAGCTTGACCACTCTGCCTTCATGCGGAAAACACATTACTCTAAAGAGTGAGGAGACAACAGCTCCCATGCAATAAATATAGTCATGCCGAAGGAGTAGATTATAATCTAAGGGTCCTTGAACCACCATCACATTCATGTGAACCGTTTTCCTTCTCAAAGTAATGGGCACATTGGGAAGGATCCCTAACGAGCCATCTCCTATCTATCTGATGCCGGCCTGGCATAACCTCCCCCTTCTTTGTGTTGAATCACATCTTTCATTTTACTTATTGGGTGGGGGCTATGGTGAGTCACTAACGTACCTTTACCTGAAAAACCTGACAAAAGCACCTAAAAACCTGACAAACGAGGGACGATATTGGCTTTCTCCTTAGCAATGCTAATGAGATCTGGTTCGACCCCAGACGTCTCTGTCTTACGGACGAGGGATAGGGGAGGGTAAGGGTGGTTCATTTCATTGGTGACCTCCTTCATACGACTGGACTTCTTCGGTCCAATGAGTTTGCTCCTTCCCGGCCAGCATGCAGCAACTGGGTCCTTTGTCGAAGCCTATTAGATTTCTCATTTCAGGTAGAAGCGATGGCGAACCAAGCGCTTTCCAAGCAGTTTAGGAAAGGATACTCAGAGAAGCCCCTTCATCTATGATGGTACTAGCCATGACCATTCTGTAAGCTTGTACAATGATTCAGAATGGTACACTAGCCGGTAAATGGGGTCTACCTAGTAGATTCCAATCGAAAGAAACGACTAGGTTGCTTGGAGGTGGGACCGAATAGATAGCCGGATACAACTCTGACGAACTTCCTTCTTGCGGTAAAGGAACAAGTAGATTGCCCCCAAGTTCGTCGGAGTCTGTGTTTATGAAAATAATTTGAACAGTGTCATTCTCATTCCCTTTAGTGACGGTATCATTTGGAGATGAACCTTCTGAAGGCAAGACCGGGTCAACTGCCGCCTCGACCTTTTTACTTTCGTCTGGTCTAGATTCAGAGGGTTCATTTTCAATGATAGATGTTTCGGCTGACCATAATGGCATGCCAGCCGGATTTTCAACTAGTGATGGACTTGGCAAGAGTTTCTTATATCCAGGAGGGAGTCATAGCGGTGAAGCAGAATGGTCATCCAAAACTCTTTTAGCTTCATCTAGGAAAGGACAACGGTGGACAGCGCGATTGCCTTCACATAGTTTACAAGGAAATTTGCGATTTCTTTTCTATCCAGATACTTCGCTTTCGTTGGTTGATGGTGTACTTTCAACATGATCATCAGATGTTGACGACATCGGATTGTGCAAATGAGGAGACCAGTCCCTTAGGATTCGAGGGATGCAAGGACAATATCGATGATAGTGATCTCCTTTGCAAATGACACATGGAGATTTAGGTTTAGACAGTGTGGTGTGAGAATTTTTTCTAGATGACGCATGGTTGCCCCCTTTCGCTTTTGGCTCCTTCTTCTTCTTTTCCTTTTTCTCTTTTTGCTTCTTCTTCTTCTCAATTACTTGATCCTTAGCTTTACCAGCTTCATCAAGCAAAGAGGAAGGAGGAGAGGGAGAAACAGACGAAGTAGAAGGTCAGGGGGTAACTCTAGTATCATCTAGTTTCTAACTCGACTGTTCAGGAATTATGGTATTCTGAACGACAGAGGTAGAGAAGAGCCACACGGGCAAGCCAATCGTCAACCCTGGAAGTGACAATGTGGCCATATGGGGTGCACCAACATCTCCCCAAGAGGAGAAAGGACTAGAATTTCCTCCAAGGGGGGATCCTCAGTTGGTAGAATCCATTTTCCTCAACCTAATGACCAACAAGGGAACTTGTGATGTTATTCTGATTAAAATAAATTTTATATGCTTTGACACAACTTGTTTTTTCAATTTTTAAGAGTCGAGAAAAAACAAAAGATGACTCTAGTCGCCTTCGATTTTTAATGAGCCTGAAGTGACAAGTGCTCAGATGGACCTTTTCCTTTAAGGAGTCTAAAAAGGAATGAGAGAGACTTCTAAGGAAATCTAGGCAGAGGGATTACCAAACCAATCACAAAACTGCAGAATACTTTTTACAATATGGCAGTCAATCTTCTCGAATGTTGTGTTCAGTGCATTGCGATCAATAGGGTAGCAGAAACGACTTCCTAAGGAGAAAGGATATAGCCTATTGTGGTCTCCCAATATATACTCGACGATACGTGGGAGCACAAGTCCGTAGTGGCACTTGTCATCTCAAAGTGGAGGAATCACCCAACCAACAATGAAAATGACAGTTACCAGGTTTTACGACGCCAGAATACGTCTCTAGCCTAGACTTCTAGATGTTGTGCATTAGGTTCCAAAGTGTTTTTAGATTCATTAAATTTATTTTATAGTTGATCTTGTTTAAAAATTTTCCTTTCAGGTTCACTGCGTGATGTGTATACAATTCCTGAAATGCAGTCTAAGATGATAAACAACTGTTTAATCTTCTTTTGGCAATGAAAATCCTAGCTACTAAGGAAAGAGAACTGATGGTATTTCAACAAAGAGCACAGAGCACACACTAAATGCACTGTCCTAAATCAAACCAAGCAGTCTAAATGCAAGTGCACATGCATGTATTTGTTTTTCAACCTTCTTAATGTATGAATGACAAGAAGAATGCTAAGTGCAAATTTGAATTATTTTCCAAAGCGACAATACTAACAAATTTCTTTTCAAAATGAAGTGAAGATAAGGATGACACTTTGCGATTTCGAAATGAAAATTGTTTTCGACACTTGAAAAACTACTAATTCAAATCACATACAAGAGTAATAGTACAATCGATTATCAAGAACAATGGGATTCTCTTCTATGACCAAAAATGACACTTACGACACTTTCAGATCAAGAAACAACAGTCTGATTATGCTACTTCTTTGTAAAAGAGAACTGAAAATGTTGCACAATACATAAAAACACTTACATTTCTTTGCATAATGGAGGCGGAATGATGGAAGAGAAGAGGGTTTCCATAGAGATATACTGACCAAAAATAGCAAAACTCCTTAATAGATCTAAAAAGAGTGAAGAAAAACCAAAGTCTGAAGGTAAAATCAACCTTCTCTGACCATCGCACCTGTCACACAGGGAATCTACTATGCATCTCACCTACTGCACACGGGAAATGTGATGCATATAAACTTCCTTGAAGAGAGGGTGCGATGGTACCAGTGTGAGACTTTTATCCAGTCTTTGATCATAATTTGCAGTTCAGTTCAGGGATCTAGGCCGAGTAAGTGATGTTCAGTAAATATAAATCACAAGGGTTGATCTAAGGAGGCTACTAGAGCCACCACTAGGGAAATTAGAGTATTTGTAAATTGATTGTTCAATTTATATACAAAACCCAGAGATATACTGAAGAAGCATTGATCTACTTTTCACTTGCATAGCAAAAGCAGTTTGAAGGCTAGCTGGCTTGACTTCAGGCTCCGTCTGTAAGTTTATAAAACAAACAAAAATAGACCAGCCAATAATCTATTCGCTCCCCAGCAGAGTCGACATTTTGTTACCAGGAATAGTGTCCACTTAGAGTTGCTATTCCCACTAAGACTGGTAGTTATCTTAGAAACAAACAAGTTAAAACTACTTTCGCTTTCCTTTATGAAAAATAGACAAGAGGGGAACAAAGGACACCAACCTTTGTCTTGTGCTTGGTTCCTTGCTTGGTTCCTCTCCTTCTCGATAGATCTTTGCCACTCTTTCTTTGTGTACATAGCTTCAAAGAGCACCTGTGGAATCAAAGCAGCATAACACTATCGAAGAACAGAGATCTATAGTCATAAACAACACAGGGCTAGATATGTATTGACCACACAAATGCATATATAATCAAACATACAAGAATGTGAAGGAAAACTTGAATAGCTTTATTAATATCAAAAATAGAAAGAGGATTACAACCAATTGTTCTAACCCAGCATCATCCTCCAGCAAGAAATCCCTTCTTCACCTCAAATAAAGCTTAGATCACCCAACACTATGATGTTACACCAGAAAACCAACAACACTTCTCTACAAGATACAAGATTCCATCCTCCGAATCTCTGTGATGAGGGATCCATATATAGATGTTTGTAGGGGGGTGAGTCAGCTTTTGAGATTTTTATTAGTGTCCTCTCTCTGATAGTTCTTGATTCCACTTGGATATTGATGGTCTCTTACTCATCACTGGGCGAAATCAGAGAGGCAAGTGTCAGAGGGGAAGTTTCTGGAAGATTCTATGATCCTCCACTTCGCAAACTGTCTCTTCCATTTGTCCATTCTGTCCCATCACACCCCACAGAGGGGCCATCTAGCATGCATCACACCTTTTACACTGGTAAGGTATTATGCATCGCACCCTCTGCACTGGGCTTTCTATATGGTCTAGTTTTGACCAGTTCTGAGCAGTTTTCTGTGGAGAACTTCTGGGAGATGATGTAATCAGCTGACCTTGTTTCTTTAGGTAGTGAAGCAACACTTTTAGGGACTTAGGAGCCCTCATTTTATGGACATTTATGATTGGGTTTGCAGTGCCCAAAAATGTCTATAACAAGGTTTGAATTTATAGTTTAGTGTAGTAGGTTTTCTTAAGAGTTGGAAAGATGAATTTCAATGGGCTAAGATTAGACTATGCCTTGGAAGGAAACTCAAATTTCATTACAAGGAAGGATTACATGGAGGCAGTGTTGGATGGTAATGGATTGCTAGAATATGTCAAGACAAACATTGCAAAACCACAGGCATCTGATGACAAAAACTAGCCCAATGGAAGAAATAGGTAGCCAATGTGAGGGGAATAATCTTAGAGGTAGTACGAGACCACTTTGTCTCAAGCATCCATTGGAGAGGAACTCCTTTTGCAATGTGGAAGGCGCTGGCAGAGTTGTTTGAAAATATAAATAACCACAGGAAACTGGCACTCAAGGATAAACTTAAAAATATCAAGATACATAAGAATGACAGTATTTCGTAGTATCTAAGTAGATTCACAGAAGTTCGTGAAGAGATTAGAGGGGTTGGTCTTAATGTTGCAGAAGATGACTTGGTAAGCCTAACACTTCTAGGCCTTCCCAAAAGCTACACAACTACCAAGACTCAATGATTGAGAGGAAGAAATTACCAAATAGAGAATGCTTATGGTATGATTTGGTACAAGAGGAGATCAAAAAGAATACCAAAGATGGAACTTCATCCAAGGGAGAAGATGAAGAAAAATTTGCATTAGCTGGGAAGGGAAAGAAGGGAAAAGGGAAGAAATCTAAAACCAAATGAGAATGCATCCAAGTGGGCAAGAAGAAAGAATTGTCCAAAATAAAATTCTTCAATTGTCATGAATTTAAGCACTATGCCACGAAGTGTCTACACAAAAATTCAAGTAAGAAGAACTTAGGAGGAGTAGTAGGTGAAGCTTTGGCTTCATAGCTTGAGCTTGACTTCACCCTTATCGAATGCATGGCCAACATAGTGATGGGTGGCCTGTGGTACCTGGAATTTGGTGCCTTTTTCCACATGACATGGTGTAGAGAGTTTTTCAATGACTTGGAGGAGAAATATCCCCATATTCATATTGAGCTGTGGGCGATGAAAGTTACAACGTAACTGATATTGGTTCAATCACCTTTCATAGGGAGTTGGGATCCTCTCTTCACCTCAAAGATGTCATGTTTGTTCCAAGACATAGAAGAATCTCATCTTTGTAGCAGTTTTGGAAGACTGTGGTTATGATGTGATCTTCAGCAAATGGAAAGCATTCCTGAGAAACATAGCCACTAGATAGGTGAAGCAGATCAAGGTTCATATGAAGAACTTGTATAAGATAGATGTGGAAGATTTTGTTGCATTAAGCAGTAAGAAAGAGAAAGTGTAAAGTTGTGATATCGGTGAAATTTGGCACAAAGGACTTGGTCATTTTCATCATGGTGTCTTGAAGATTATGCACCAAATAACCACTAGCCTTGCTAAAGTAGTACTTGAGCAGTAGGATGTATACACAGGTTATAATTTGGGGAAGTATGAAAAATCCACATTCCATGTTTTATGGTCTTAGGTTTTTTACATCAAATGTATTTTCCTTGTCATTGATTTTCAGTTTTTGAAGCATTTGAGACTATGACTAATGTTGTTGTCATAGTGTCCAGATCATTGTCCAACATCCTTGAATTTATTCCATAGGGAGTTCATCCAAATCACGAAAGAGTGTCAAGTTGGTAGGATTCATGAGGTCACACATGTTTATACAGTCAAGTCAAAATGGGTTATGCGCCAATCATTCATCGATCAAAACCATCTGAAATGAAGTTGTGCTAGTCTAAATTTCTAATGGTCATGAGCTTTGCTCATTAAATATGTTTTAAATTCTTATCCCCTATTTCCTATCTACACCATATTTCCATATTTCCTACCCTATTTACCGATTTCCATTTATACACACCTTCATATATCATCTACATCCTATCCCCTTTTCACATATCATTTACATCTTATTCACATTATGTTTTGTTCCCCCCCTTCATTCTAAACCTATCCCCATAACACCACTACCACTTCCCTATACTCATCACATGTGTAACCCTCATACATAATAAACAACCCCCATACCTAAAAAACATCATACCCCTAAAAATTTAATGATTCCCCGTAACTTTATACTCATATCACGTAAATAGCGCTAAAAGTAAGCAATTCAAATGTTGAGCTATAAGATAAAGACAAGGGGTAATTTAATTTTTTATGTCACCTTAATCTCATGCCATTGTACACTCATGCAAACTCTACCTAATCTGAGCACATAGCATCCCTATAGGAGACCAAAAATGGATTTCCAACTAGAATTTGATGAAAAATTGAGTTTGTCCTCACTGTGGAAAATTTGTTACGTAGAAGTGCTACCCAACCTGGTCATTGCGCAACCGCTGCGCAAGCGTGTATCAACCATTTAGGAGGTTTGAAAGATTTGGAGAGCCTACTTAAAAAGTTGTAAACCATCACACAGAAATTTCAAGGCTACCTATTTGATCCATTTTTCTAGAGGAGGTGTGCAACCATACAAAGTATGGAGGGCTGCATAGACTTGTTGTGCAACTGTTGTGCAAAATACCCTATTTTGGTCATCATTTTGAAATGTTGTTTCTAACCGCATGGAGAAAAATTTAAGAAATCATAGAAATGTTTGTCTCAAGAACCAAAGAAAAATAACCTCCTTCAGTTTTTGCACAGGTGTCACAGATCGGGATATTCAAATGCATCTTTAAGGCCTATTTTTCAAATTGTATAATTTTCTGTTTTAGCCATGATTTTGGGGAAACGTTTATGAGGATATAGGGAATAATATGAAGAAACTTATATATTTACAAAAGACAAGTTCATCTACAAAAACATATCTCATTGTTTACAATGAGAGAGAGGTTTGTCTCCAAGACGAGTTCATTTACAAAAACCTATGATAGGGTCATTTTTAGCATTATCAAACTCCACAAGGAGTGTTGTAGGTTCATTTTCAGGGCTAATAGACTTCACGAAGAGTGTGATAAAATAATTCACTAATCTCCCAATTCTAATGATTTTGTATAATCTTTGGGTAACACCCACTATCAACTTGTCACTAGCCTTTTCATATTATATTTCCACCTTTTATTATAAGGTTTATTTGTTGTCAAAGAAAAAGTTGTCACATGCTCATGCTAGAGCAAGAGCCTACAACACAGATTGAGTAGTCATTTTCCAATTAAGGTTATATCATACACAATTTATCCAAAATATCTTTTGTTCAACTTGAGAAATATATGGATTTAAACATAGTGAAACTTATTATATTTTCAATATTTGATTCTAAATCAATAAACATACCCAAGTCAATTTTATTAGTGCAAAGAAACTTATAATTCTAGTATTCAAGATGAAGAATATGAATTCATATCCATGTCAAAGCCTCTAACAACAACTTCAAATATATATCAAAATGAAATACCTACAACTTAATAATTATTTTATAATTCTCCATAAACTAAAGCTTATTATATCAACAACTTGTGTATAACTTGTTTTTAAGAACAACTCCAAAATAAACAAACCCTAAGCACACAAATGATCAAAACAATAATATCCATGAAAGAACCCCTATGGTTTGAGATCCATGTCTCAATATTTTCTAGTGATAAATATAAACTATTAAATTTGCAAATAAATTTCAAGATTAAAAAAAAGGTCCTCCTTTTTAATCCATGTATGATAAAGCATCTAAATTCGAAGTGTGGTTACCTTATTGATGTAAAATAATAAGATCATGGTCATTAAGGAGGACTATGACTAAAATATAAACTAGAAATATCCTTAAAATGATCAGTTTTCAATCATTACAGAAAAGAACATATTGGAAGATATTGGTTCATCTTAAACAACCCCATCAAAGGGGGGAAGCTCTTAGTGTTGCTGGGTATGTGACCAACCATTTCATCTTATATTTATACCACTTCATACTCATTGATGAAAAATCTATGATATACCTTACATGAGGATGAAATGTTCTCCATGCAATATGAAAAAACTTATAATGAAACCATTCAACCCAACAAAACTTGAGTAATATTGAAAACCATTATACTAAAATGAAGCATTGCAACATGCCAAAAACACAATAACAAATCTTCCTATTGTTGTCACTAAAAAATTATATCTTCAAGGCCTATAAAGACTTGCTTTGTGCTATGAGAAGATAAAGGAGGCACATGGAGAGGAATATAGAGAGAGAATTGAGGAAGAGCATAGGTATAAATAACCAAGTAGAGTGGTTTGAATTACAATTGAAAACCTTTATTGTGTTAGTTTGAATATTATTATAGGTTATAAATGTTTTTTTGTTTTTCTTTCAATGTTTCTATCGTTGCTACAACACCCTCTAATTTTGGCCTATTTTCAAACTCTGGAGCCTCCTTTAACCATCTGAACTATCATTTCTAATAATAAAAATATATTTCAATTGTCTTCTTCTGGTAAGGGAAGTGTCACTCTTTGTGAAAGGGAGTTTTAGCGCATATTTAAGAGGCATCTTTAGTGTTTTTTGTTGTAATAATGGGTCATATATGTCATAGATATATGGATTACAATCATTCCAAAAGTACTATGCACTTTCTCGTTGCAGTCGTCACTTGTGTCACAAAGTGTAACTTAAGTGTCACACTTGGAGTTAATTGTCATTTTGTTGTCATTTCAATGGATGCCTGTCGATCTTGGGTTTTAAGCGTTTCATTTTTATGTGGTTGATCATTTATGAGTTTGTGATCATGTTGAGGTTGTGTTTTGGTTTCATCTTTTGCTTCACTGATCCCACACTTAGTCAATTTTTTAAGTCTTTCTCTCTTCAAAACTTTCCCGACCAACCACTCTTCAGATTACCTTCCTTAACTGCACATTTTCTAGTCTCAAGCCCCATTCAACCACCCTTTCCTCCTAGAACCACACACTGTGTAGTCACTGCCTCCATGGACTACACATTGCGCAATCTCAGTGATCAGTCTCTATCTCTTGCACTTAAAAATTGTGCAACCCTTGTCCCAATCAGTATTCCACTATACATTACACAATTTTAGTAAACATTCAAGCATGTCTTAGTCCTTGACTTGTGCAACTATGAAATCATAGTGAACAAGCCTACCTTATTGCATCATTGACTCCCTTAACTATGTAGTCATGCCTTCAACTGCCTTAGCCTTTGCACATTGTGCAATCACAGTGGCTAGAACCTCATCTCATTCTCCTTGAACTATGTGTTGAAGAATCTAGGGAAATCAGGCGTAATGTGATTCTTCTTGACTTGATAACAATTTGTGAAGTCTTTTTAGATTTTGTCTTGTTAGCTTAATATTCTTCTTCTTCTTATTAATACATGTGTGTGTACTTCATCAAACTACCAACAAAAACATAAGAAAAGAGCACAAAATGTTGGCTCTCTACTAGGGCCAAAGCATCTCTTCTCTTAAGAGGAAAACCCTTCAGTAAATTTATTTTATTGAAGCTTTTTAATGAAAAATGCTAAACCCTAGACCCTTGACAAGAATATCTTCCAAGAACAAGTCAAGTCCTTCCTCCTTTCTGCACTTTGTTTTCTCAACACTTTGTCCTCCTTCTTCCAGCACTTCGTTCCCTGGCACTTCGTCCTCCTTCTTCTGGCACTGCATTTTTCTTTCAACTGTTGATAGACCTTGTTGTACTTTCTCTAGAAGAGGCACTTATTCTTGCTCTATGATGAGACTCCTTGCTTGTGATAATCCCTTCCTTCCTCTTGACTAAATGAGCTTCTTCCTTGAGGTGTAGGTACAGAATTGGTAAGAATGTCCTGCAGCCCTAATTGCTCAAACGTGTGAAAGGTTTAATTGATGTTATAGGCTCTTTCTCCTTTGCTTGAGGTTCCTTCTTCTTTGCTTGAGTAGGAGGCCCTATTGGCCTAGTTTTAAGCCCAAAAATTGAGATATGTTTGACTATGAGTTGTTGTTTTCATAACTGCAGAGACAACCCTCCTTTTCTCACATGTGTGGATGTAATTAGCACTAGAATAGTCCTCTTAGGCTCAGTTATTGATCCAGGTGGATGTTGGTGGCCACCCACCTATTCCATTTGGACCCCCACAACTTTCTCTTTTAGTTTTCTCAGTTTCCTAAATTGTAGCACAGTTTACTATTTTTAGCAGTTTTTCGGGTCTTGAACTTTCGGAGCCGTTTTGAGGCCCTAAACAACGTTTTTTGGGAAATATGGGGGCAACATGGGTCCATGGATCAATGTTTCCCTTCCCAAAGTTGTAGTGGTCGGATAGATATTTCTAACGAGCTATTGTATGCGTCAAATGGAGATTGTATGCCAAAGTTACGACCCTGGGAAATTAATGTACCAATTTACCCAAATAGGGCCCACAATTTGGTGTTTCATCTTCGAGGGTCAGGTTTCAGGATGTGAAGGGTTTTCCATTGTTTCTCAACAATAAATAGGCCTTTGAGCCTCATTGTAAGACAGTTCAGAGGCATGTAGCCACCACATCTCTTCTCAAAGATAAGCTACCATCGCCCTAGCTGTTTATTTCCCTTTTCTGTTTGTAAGCATATCTCAATATTTTACATTAATGAAATGAAGTAGTATTTCCACTGCATCTTTTTTTTTATGGTTATATCTGTAATTTTTTGTGTTCCTATTTAAATCTAGATCAGTTATGTACCCTTCTTCTTCATTGCACTTGGATACATCTTTTCTTCACTCCTTCGTATCCCTTCTTCGTCCTCTTTCTCACTAATTTCAGAGATGCGTTTGCTTGACATTGGAGGAGTGAACAACCTCTATATATAGAGGTTTGTACTTCTTTTAGGCTGACTTGAAGGCAAACTTGCCGATTGTAGGCTGAATTGACTTCTTTTCTTCGGATAACTTATTTTGATGGTGCCATTTCTTGGAGGAGACTTGAATTTTCTTGGAGGTGTCTTCTTTTACTCTAATACATAAGTATACCTAGTATAACATGCCCTTAAGGTCTTTAACATAATTATTTTCACCCTATGACTCATCTGTAGCACTTTAACATGCGATAGACCTATTTCAATGAGCAAGAAACTCATTGACAAATATAATAAAAATAATATTTATTTTCTTGAATAAATACAAATATCAAAAGTACATTTATGAAGACTGAACCTAGTTACATTTCCTTAAACATGCCCTCTTAACTAGGGAGGTATGTATACAAAATTACAAGGTGTTTGGCTATGTTTCAATCCTGAAGAATTCATATAAGAGAAAATGGATTGGAAAACCACTTGTTATAGCATCATAGTAACCAAAATTGTTTCTGTAACAAGGCCTTGACTGACAACTCTATCTCTCAATAGATCAGAGCACAGTGTTGGTGAGACCATTGACTTATAGACACCTTAGTCATTGTCTCTAAAGGTACATACCCACCCATGTGTTCACTCAGTATGACCTTCTAGGACTATTCTTCTCTTTGGTTCCCAACCCTCAATGAATATCAGTCCTCTTGCCTACTCTTGTCTTGGATTCCCTACACATGCTCAAAGAGTATCAGATGCCAGATGATTACCCAATCCTCCCATTATTTCTTCCCAAGTGAAGGCAAGAAGGTTGTGCCTATCTCTTCCTCTCAATTCAGGAAGACATGACCAAGTATCCTTTGACAAGGTACTTGTCCAAGTTCCTTTGTAATTGGGAACTTGTTATAACTCCGTCTTGTCTAGGGGCTTGTCCATTCATCAACAACTTCTTCTTCATGGATCCTCCAACTACTTTATCTCCTTCTTTCCTTTTGTTATGCTCTTGACCTACAAGGAATTCCAGAATACCAAATATGTGAAGAAAAGCAACCCAAAACACTAAACAAAATGAGAAAAACAACAAGTATTTTATTATTCAGAGATGAAAGAAATGTTCACTTGCCTCTTCGAGGGGGCATCCTCCAACAAAGTAGAGCTCGATTACAAAAATAAGACATGAATTTCCTCAATGGGGAGTCTCTATCCTTTATATAGGATTCACACATACAATACCATGGTTCTATTAATACTATCTATCTAATACCATGGCCCGTTTGCAATTAACTATGGCCCCTTCCTTAAATGTGGGTCAACCACTTACAATTATTAATACAAACTCTATTGACTCTTCAACTAACTATAACTATGACTTGACCCTATTACATAAGTAAAGGGGTTAGGGTTGAGCCCTAACATGCCCTCCCCCCTAAAAAGCAGCCTTGTCCTCAAGGCAAAAGCTGCAGAAACCGTTGAAGAATAGTGGCTGGTTCCCAGGTTGCATCTTCGAGAGAGGTGTCTTTCCACTTGAAGAGGACTTCCTTGACTGTGAAGCCATGCATATATCATTCTCGCATGTCGATGACCTGTTCAAGTTGGAGCCAGAGTGAACCTTCTTCATCCAATTTAGATAGACTGGTTTGAATTCTGCAATTGTTCCCCACCACTTCCTTGAGGCATGATACATGGAAGACTGGATGGATTTTTGAAGTTGTTGGCAAGGCTAGCTTATAGACTACTTCTCCAATGCGTTGAATTATTTGATAAGGTCCATAGAATTTTGGAGCTAATTTTTGGCAGCCCTTTTCTTTGAGCGATGTTTGGTTATTTGGTTGCAGCCACAGGAATATGAGATCCCCTTCTTGAAATGTGCACTCTGAAAGATGTTGATCTATGTGTTGCTTCATGTGATTTTGAGCTTGATGGAGATTATCTTTGAGATGGGATAGCATCCCTGCAAGGTTCTGTAGGAGTTGATCCACTGCTTGCACCTTAGAGTATCCAGGGATCTAAGTAGGTGAAGGTGGGAGTTTACAATACCCTGCTTCATATGGAGTCATCTTACTGGATGCATGATAGTTAGTATTATACCACCATTTAGCTAGAGGTATCCACTATACCCATTGATGTTTCTTTTCAAAAGTGAAGCACCTTAGGTATGTCTCCAAACATTTGTTGACTACTTCAGTTTGACCATCAGTTTGGGGATGATAGGAAGTACTTAGTGGGAGTTGTGTGCTTTGTAGCTTGAAAATTTCTTTCCAAAAGTTATTGGTGAAAGTCGAGTCATGATCAGACACAATGGAAGTGGGCATGCCACAAAATTTGAAGATCTGGTCCATGAAAGATTGAGCCACAAAACTGGGGGTAAATGGGTGGGGTCGAGCACAAGAATAAGCATATTTAGAAAGTCTGTCCACAACCACCATGATGACTAACTTGTTGCCTGACTTTGGAATACCAGTAATGAAATCCAAAGAAACATCCATCCAGATTGAGGTAGGGATGGGGAATGGTTGTAAGGTTCCTAGTGACTTGATTGTTTCTCCTTTGTGGCATTGAAACACATCACATTCAAATACAGAAGTAAGAATTTCAGTTTTCATGCCTATCCAAAAGAAAGAGTGATGAGTGCGAGCATAAGTCTTCTGAAAGCCTGCATGGCTTGTAGTGGGAGATGAGTGCAAGTCTGCCAAAATGTGCATTTTGAGGGTGGATGTTGGTGATATAATTACTCTATCTTTGTAGTGAATAATTTCATCCTTTCAAGAGTATCCAACTGAGGAATGAGGATCTGCTCTCAAGTTATTAATGATTTGGGAGAGAGAGGGATATGAAAACCATTCCTTGTGGGCTTCTTTAATCCAATCTGGTATGTGAAGAGAGATTGATAACAAGGTGCTTTCATCCTCAAATTAGTGTGATAAATCATCCGCTACTACATTGTCACACCCTTTCTTGTAAATTATCTCATAATCATATCCTAGCATTTTGGACAGCCATTTATTTTGCTAGGGTGAGGATAGACGTTTCTCCAAAAGATATTTGTGGCTTTGATGGTCTGTGCAGATTTGGAAATGTCGCCCCAATAAGTATGGTCACCAGGTATGTACTACATGTAAGATGGCCATCATCTCCTTCTCAGAGGTAGATGTCCCAAATGTTTCCCACTCAGTTGTTGGCTGGTGAAAGACAAGGGTCAACTTTATTACATCAAGACAACACCAATACTACTACCTAAAGCATCACATTCAATCACAAAAGATTTGGTGAAGTTTAGGTAGTGCTAATACCGAAGTGGAACACATGGCCTGTTTGAGAGCCATAAACACCTATTGTGCTGCACCATTCCAGAGGAATAATTTTTTTCTTAAGAATGTTAGTGAGGGGTATAGCAATGCAACCATAATTGTAGACAAATTTGTGATAGTATCCTATCAGACCCAAGAATCCCCTCAAACTCTTCAAGGTTTTTGGTTGGGGCCAATCTTGCATTGCCTGTATCACTTTGGGATCCACTCGAATACCTTCATGACCCAAAATGTGGCCCAAATTCTTGTCTTCTTCCATGCCAAAAGAGAACTTGGACAATTTAACAAATAATTTATGATTTTGGAGCAGTTGCAAGAGCAGGTCTACATGTTGAAGATGTTTTCCCTAAGTGAGGCTATATATGACAATGCCATCAAAGAAAACAAGGACAAATTTTTGGAGATATGGTTTCAACATATGATTCATGAGGCTATGAAAAGTGGATGGGGAATTACAAATACCAAATGGCATGACCAAGAATTCACAATGCCCTTCATGAGTTCGGAAAGCAGTCTTGGGAATGTCTATAGTCTTGGGAATGTCTACTTCTTTCATGTGGATTTGGTGATAATGAAAGCGAAGATCTAGCTTAGTAAAGAATTAAGCACCATGTAGTTCATCCAACAAATCATCAACAACTGAGATAGGGAATTTTTCTTTGACCGTGAGCTTGTTGAGGGCCCCAAAGTTTGGACACATGTGCCATTCCCCATCTTTCTTGAGAACCATGATCACTGGTGATGAGTAAGGGTTGATGCTAAGACGAATGACACCAGATTTAAGGAGTTCCTTGATGATTTTTTCAATTTCATTCTTCTGGACTAAAGGATATCGATATGGCCACACATTCGATGGTTGTGCCCCTAAGACCAAAGTGATGCTATGATCATGTTCCCCTCTAGAGGGTGGAAGCTCTTTAGGTTTGTCAAATATCTACTGGTGTCGATTCAAGACTTGTTGCATGTCAGGATGAATATTAAGAGTAGTGGGTTCGATGGACTGGATGGCATTAAACTGGGCGATAACTCCATGATGGCCCTTTTTCAACAACTTTTCCATGTGATGCGAGCTGATGATAGAAGGAGCACCTACTTGGAGTCCACGGAGGGTATGCATGTGGTAATTTTTCTTAAAACTCATTATAACTCCTGGAAGTCCATGGTAATTGAGCCTAGTGTGTGAAGCCATTTAGAACCTAAGACAATGTCACAAACACCCATGTTAATCGCAAACATGTGGGTCTTTAGGTGGTAATCTCCCATATGAAGTTTGATATTTTCGGAGCTACCTCACATTTCATTGTCCCCTCATCAGCAAGCTGGACCTGGAAATTAGAGACTACCTTGAAAAAACAATGAACAGCTTTAGCGACTCACTGATCGATAAAGTTATGAGTGATGCCACTATTAATCAATACTACTATAGGGCGATGTTTAATAAATCCTCTAATTTTGAGAGTTTGGGGTGCAGAAATGCCCTCCAATGCATGTAGCAAGATAAATGGTTCCCCTAGCATAGTTGGGAGTTCATTGTCCTGCCGGGCTTCCTCAACTTCGTCATCTAGTCCATCAAGGGGTGGGCTTCATAAGATGAGATGTGATCAACAACATCAATTTGAAAGAATTTGGGCTCCTTTCATTTATGCTCGAGGGAGTATTTGTCATCGCAGTAGTAGCACAATCCTTGTTTTCTTCTTTCAGCAATTTTTATTGGAGACACCTTTTGAGCCTTAAGTGTTTTGGTAGGGCCCTGAGCTTGGGTGGGGCATCCCTTGGCTATGAAATTTGGATGAGGAGACTGGGAAGATAAAGCATGTTCCACCTCGATAGCCTTGTTACAAGCATCAATCCATGTAAGTAGGTGGTGCACCCTAACGTGTGCTTGGATGGCTTCTTTGAGGCCACTTATAAAAAATTCCAAGTAAGATTCATCTCCTAGACCATCTGTGTGGAAGGCCAATGTCTCAAAGGCTACAATGTATTCTTTTACTGTGCTTGTCTGTTAGAGCTTAGTAAGATGACCCAAAAAATTAGACTCTTTGTCAAAGCGGTTATAAAGAGATTTTGAGAACACCTGACAAGTTATGTTCCTGGGATAGAATTTCTGATGCCACTACCACCATTGCCATCTCTCTTTATCCAGGTAAAGGGCTCCCACATGTAGTTTAGTTTTATCATCTTAGATATTGTTATCACTGTAAAAATTCCTTAAAAAATTTCGACAACCTATATGGTTTCTAAATTTTTGTGTCAATCATGGTTAAGTCATTTTTATGTTTTCAGAGTCTAAGTCATAGGGTTAGAATCTCATTTTCAGCATCAAATAAAGTTCAAAAACCTTGTTTGGCCCCTTTTGAATACCATTTCATGTTTAAAGTTTCATGTGTCTGGTCATTTCAAACTTTTGAACGTGCTACGAAATTGTCTAGGCGTTTTCATAGCACAAAGTCTTGAAATTACACTACCTGCACTACAAAATCAAGGATTCGTAGTTAGGTCTTTTTCGTAGTGCAAAACCCTGAATTTGCACTGGATGTGCTACAAAATTGGGGATTTGTGTTAAATCTTGTCTAACTATCAAATCCACCAAAATCCATTAGATTTTCATCATCATGTGTCAGTCCATGAACCTTACCGCTCACATGCAACCATTCATATCCATCATTAGATTCGTTAGGGGTCATTTGTCTGCACTCATTTCAAATTTCAAAAAAGGGAAAGGGTTAGTTGATCCTGGTCATTCTATGTTGGTCTTGGCTTTATTCATGTATGAGGCACTTGCTGTTGTTCTTAATTTCGAAGCAAACAAGCCCAGGGTGCACAGAGACTAGAATTCTTCTGTAGGTTTCAAGCGAGGTAGTTCTTCATCAAATTCAAGCAAGGAGATATGTGGGAAGAAAGAAAGAATCACAAGTCAAGATGATGTCTGAGAACTGAACCTAAAGGCTTAGATGCTCTCGCAAAGGATAAAACAGTGGAAGAAGCTTTCAAAAAAGTAGGTTGTTGGAGGTTCTGTGAGAAAATACAGGGAGGACATAGCCAGGTGACTAAGGAATTTGCTCTCAACTTCACAGGTTTACATGCAAAGATTGGGGTGTTAGAATTTATAGTTTCTCTTGAAGTGATATCTTTAGTCACAGAAATTCCTAGAGGTCAGGAAAAATGGTTTAAGAAATGCAAGTTTGAAATGGCACCTTGCAAGATATTCCTAATGCCAAAGTTTATAAACACATATTTGACTAAAGCAGTGCCAAGGGGTTATGTCAAATATGCATCTACCAACTCACTCTCATGCATACAAAGGTACTTCACCTGTGAAAGAAGATACCACAAGGTGTATTCTTACCATTTCAAACTCCTTTTACATTTCACTGGCATAATATCTCTATATCTACCTTTCTTTCTATTTCGGATCTTAGGCAGGATGTCTGATAAAATACAGTTGAAGAAAGAGGCATGTGAAACATCTTTGTTCCATCATGGCTTAGCTAAATTAATGGTCTTGCATGAACTTCAGAAGGTAGATAGATAGTGGTATACGTTTCTCTTTATGTCTGGTCTTAGAGCTAAAACAAGACTTAGCCCTAGCGATAAGGAAATATCATCACCAATGATTTGTCACCTTGTATAAGAAAGGTCAAGCAAGTTTATTAAACTGAAGGCCAAAAAACAAGTCAATAAGCCAATGACTAGAACACCATTGGCTATGCAAGATACTCCTCAGCAGTTACAACAAAAGAAAGTTCAGATTAAGGAAGCAACACAAGAGCAGTCCATTGGTGAAACAATCCAGAGAAGGATAACTAGAAGCCAAATAGCCAAAGAGAAGGGTAAAACACTGGTCACTAATGAAAGCCCTGCCTCAAAGGGAAATTTTAATGATCTTCTTCAGGAAATTGACATTGAGGAGTCCCCTCTGGTCCAAGCAAACTTCTTTGAATTAGGTGAGAACAAGTCAGAAAAGATGAAATCCTCCAAAAAGTTACAGTTTGATGATGAGGTTTCAGAATTTGTTTTTAAGCCCAGAGGGCCTGTGACTAGGCAGTCCAAAAGGTTACAGGAGGTAGAGCTGGAGGTGAGTGAGATAGGGGAGATATCAGGGTTTTGTGAAGAGCCTGTAGTTCCAATAGTGCAACCATCACTCATGCATGAAGATGACAGAAATAGAGTAGTTGATACTCAAGAAGAAGAAAATAACTTTGAGGAAGTCAAGAACAAATTAAAGCTTGCCAATCTTGAGATTTCTCAACTTAAGAAAAGGGAAAGGAAGCATGCAGTTGAAAAAGCCAATTTCAAATGGGTAAAGGCCATGTGGGAAGAAGGAAAAGTTCCAAAACCTGAAGTAGTTAGCAAAAAGGCTTAATACTTCACCTAGACTATCCCTGCAATCAAGGAGGCAAGGTATATCAGAATGATCAATGAAAGATTAAGAACTAATATCAGGGTGATGAAAAGACAAATTGAAGACCTGGAGATTCAGCTGAACAAGTTTGGAAGTTAGACTTAGCATAAACAAGCAGAGCAATAAGTGATGACACCTTAATACAATTTTGATTAAAGCTAGGACCTCACTTTTTTAAAGTTGTTTTATGGATGGGTAATCTCAAGTATATGTGGCATATTGACAAAAGGAAACAACTATGAAAAATCCTAAGAAGGAAATTTTTTGGAAAAAACTGTGTAATTTGACTCACACAGCGGTTTCGTAGTGCGCTACGAAACTGCTGTAGGTGACATGCAATGCACATCAGTTTTGTAGTGTGCCACAAAACTGTTGTAGGTGCAGTTTTGTTCTCTTTGATCATATTCAAAGGAAACAAGGAGCTATTTTTAAAAGAAGATGCTGCTGGAGAATGTGAGGAGGGAATTTGAGAAGGTTTAGAGCATAAGTAAAAGAAAATCTAAAAAAATGAAAAATGGTATGCAAGAACAATGTTTTGCGCTACAAAAACAACAGTTTATTTCATAGCACCTTCAGATGGACAATTTTCATGCAACCTCAAGGAGTTCAATTGTGAAAAAAGTATAAGAGAAAGGTTCCATGGCTAGTTCCACATATGTTATGTGATTAAAGAGGAAAGTTTGGCTAGCAGGAGCTTCAAGGAACATCATTGAAGACCATGACTGCATTACAGGGCACAATATCCTAGTTTCCAGGACAGTCAAAAGAGAAAAGATTGAAGGCCAGCATGGAGGTTATAGTCATCACCAAGGTCAAAGTTAAGGAGGAGTAGCTGTCAAAGATTGAATTTAATTCATAATCTAGGTTGTTACTATCATAATAAGGAGTTGTACTCCTAATTGTATTAGGATTCTAGGATTGTTAGTTAACTACCACTTGTACTTAATAGCCTGTTTAGGTATGAATAGGTGTCAAGTTAAGCAAATTCGAATTCCCCTAAAGTTGGAGGAAGGAATCCAAGATTATAATGAACTCTATATAAGACAAGAGGTGGAATGCCTCAAGGCTTGGCAATTTTCAAAGAAACAAGCATATTATGTTATTGTAGAAGATTGTATGTTTGATGTTAATACAAAAATTTGGCTTTACTACTCAGGATTCAGAGAGGGTTTTATGTGTTTGATTTTTCTCATGGCTTTCCTCATTTGCTCACTTGTAGTGGTACGAACACACATTACTTAGAATTCATTGATAATGCTCTAACTTCCTTCATGTGTTTATACACTGGTTTCCCACATTATGTCTCTATTTTGCTGATAGATTAAAACTCTCTATGCCCTAACTTCCATGTAAGCTAATCCGTTGTTGTACTAAAAACATACTCTGATTCCATAGCCCAATGGATGTTTATTGATTGTGTTCAACCATTCATACTTTTTTCACTTGTTTTTTCCATAGATTTAGCCATCTAATCTTTAAAGTAAAATCTTTAACCTAGTGAGAGAGTCCTCTCACCTTGAGGAGGCTAAGCCTCAGCCAAAAGTTTGGTTTGAAATAGTTACTTGAAGTCTTCTTGATCAGAAGCCTATAAAGGTCTAGTTTTGTGATAACAGATATCATTCAGAATGAAATATTGTTCCATTTGTGCTACCCATACTGCTAGATTAGAGCCATCAAATTTATACATGTCCATCTTGGGTGGTTGAGTGTGGGAAAGTTGGTGATTTCCATGGAAGTGAATATGATGTCTAGATTCTCCTTCTAGGTCTTCATCACTACCATGTGCCTCCTGATGCAACCCCAATGCACTTGGTTTGAATTAGTCCATGAATTTTTGCATCTGGTCCATTAGGCCCTGGAATGTATCCAACTTCTGTTCAAGGAGCTCGATCTTCTCATTGGCCATGACTTGAGCTATGGTTTCTACAATACAAATATCTTGGTCACTTGTCATCACTTTGAAAAATTTGGGACGACCCAAAAATTGAAGTTGACAAGTGAATGGTACTACTGTGATCAACTCATCATCCTAATTCTTATGGGATAAGTCTCTTATAAGCATCTCGGGAAAGACCATACTCGTTATTTATTTGGTTTTTTTTAATTCACTCTGAATGGAGTTTTAGTCCCTGCTTATCAATATTGCAATGGCAAAATTCCAAAAAACTTGATCCTTCCCAATGTCTTGTGAGAATCGCCCTAGGCTATAGGAGCCACAAGCCTCACTGCACATATGGTCCAATCTCCCTACGAAACCCCCAAGTTTCGAATGTGATTTGTACTGCAGCGGTAGACCCTCAATTCGTGGATCTGATTGTTGCGGTGACGATAGAACCCCAAATTCTAGATCTCATTTGGCAAATAAGATAATGGGTGATCTTCAGAGAGTCGAGGGAACTATGGTCTCATAGGAGTGTCAAGTGCTACAAATCGCAATATACATAAGGTTCCAACAATAGTACTTGGCCCAATCATTCAGGGCACTAACTAAGGAGTATCAACTATACCCTTAGCCATACTACCCGACTACCCTATCATACGTGCACTGTAGCAGCAAGACGACCAATGGTTTATTTAAGGTGAGGTTTCAGGTGAGCCTAGGGGCTTCCGATATACCATAGGGTAAATGGAAGTAAATTCATGCGCAATTTTGTTTAATGGACTACTACTCAAAGGGGTACCCACAGGGGTTACAAGGGAGTCCAACAAGCATGACCACCTCTTGTATTTCCTACGTGCATGCCTCCCAGATCCATAGGTTCATGCGCTCAATGATAGATACTGTGGTTTAAAGATGCTAGGACATGTCTCTAGCCTAAAAAACATTCTGCCAAAAATGGAGGTACCATAGGCCTTGGAAAGTTCTTTGATACCACTTGTTATGCTCTTGACATGTGAAGAAATGCAACCCAAAACACAGAAAAAATGAGAAAAATAGAAATTATTTTATTATTTAGAGATGAAAGCAATGTTCACTTTCCTCTTTGAGGGGACAACCTCCAGTAGAGCAAAGCTTGATTACAAAAATAAGACACAACATTCCTCAATGGGGAGTCTCTATCCTTATATAGGATTCATACATACAATACCATGGGTCTTTACCATGGTTTTCTCAATACTGTCTATCTAATACCATGGCCCGTTTGCAACTAACTATGGTCACTTTCTTAAATGCAGGTCAACCACTTATAATTATTAATACAGGCTTTATTGACTCTTTAACTAACTATAACTATGAATCGACCCTATTAAATAAATAAAGGGGTTAGGTTTGGGCCCTAACACCTTTGATGTCATGAAGTCTTTATTCTAACTTCCTCTTGGTAGGGGACCATCCATCGATCACTTTCCTTCCAGGTTTGTCATGTCATTGATTCCTTTGTTGAAAGTGGCCTTATTGTCATATATCAAGTTCTCTTGTCATCTCGCTACTCCTTTTTCATCTTTTCTATGCTTTGGAATACTTTTTCATATGGATGCTTCATTATACTTGTTTTTTTCCATACTTCGATTTAGTAGCCTTTCATGACTTCATCTTGATATTGCTTCAACATTAAATGGTTCTATTGTTGGATGGCTTCTTCATTATGACATATTTGTAGAGTAGAATCAATTATCTGTTTCTTTCATATCTCCAAGGCCTTCACAGGTGTCAAGGGTCCTTTGATCTTTCTCTTCCATTGTCAGAGTTGTCATGCCTTCTTTCGGGAGATGTCTTCGAAGTATCTTCCCAGATAGTGATTCTTTATAACCATAATGTTATTCTCATGCTTGATCTCTTTCATCATTTTCTCCTTATTGGATAGATTGGTAAACCACCTTCTACTCCTTGTGGGAGCATTATTTTATTGCCAACTTCTTGGACTAGTCAGCATTCCCTCTTGCTTCTTAGTCACCAATATTATACTCTTTATGTGAGTATTTCCTTTTGTTGACTTACATTGCACAGTAGTACATGCCTTCAAGGTGAAAGATACTTTTTCATACTTTTTCATGTCATAGAACTATTCCCATGACTCAATAATATACATGACATAACTTTGATGTATACATACCTCATCTTGATTCTCCTTTGATCATCTTAGATTCATTTGGTTTTCCTTGGTGTGGCCCTTCTTGCTTCATCTTATCTTGCCTACATGTCATCCTTTTCTTGAATCCCATGAATGGGACTTCCAATGAGACATCTACTTTTGTTTATGAATCTTCTTTTGAAGATTCCATCAAATAATCTAGAATACCCTTACCTTGCAAATGTTTCTTTCTTTTTGATGATGGAGGTCCTCTAAGATTCTTAATCATGATCAATTTTCTTTCATTGTGGATGAGGTCCTATACTAGGTATGCTCCTTCTACATGAATATCTTGAGCTATATCTACCATGCTCATATATTCTATAAGATATTTCTAACCATGCATTTTTTTCTATTTATAAATGCTCCTTCTACATGAGTATTTTGAACTCTATGTACATCATGCTTCTAGATTCTAGAAGATGTTTCTAGCCATGCAATTTTATTCTATTCCTACGTGCTCCTATACTACTCAAAAATTTGAAAGAAGACTTTAAGTAAAGAAGTAGACTTATTTATAGTAAAGATCCAAAGGATCTTCCCTCATTTGCTTCTTTTCTTCTTCTTTCACTTCTTGAGTCATGTGAGATTCTTCCCATTTTCTTTTGTTGTTGTTGTTATCCTTCTTAAGTTTTGGACAATTCCTTTTGTAGTGTCCATATTCTTGGCATCCAAAGCATTGGATTTTGGACATATCTTTATTGCTTGTTCTTCCTGTAACAAATTTTCCAAATTTTCCCTCTCTCTTGGCCATGGTAGCAAATTATTTCTCTTTTGATCCCACATATTCCTTTGCTTTGAGTCTTGTTTCCTTGATCTTGTATAGAGACCACATTTCACTTAGTGGGGTGGATTCCTTCTTTGCATAAATGATTGATGTGAAGTTGCCCCAATCCTTAGGTAGAGCATTGAGTACTATGGTTGTCATTTCTCTCTTAGATATGACTTCTCCTAGCTCTTGAAGTTGATCCCTAATCTTAGAGATAATCATAAAGTACAGATCTATTCCTTCCTTTGATATATTCATCTTATACAAATCATTTCAAAGGGGTATCACTTCTCCAGCTATGCTTACCGAGAATAGCTTTATTAGTTTTTCATAGATTTCTTTTGATGTTTCAATATCGGAGACATAAAGAATGAGAGAGTATTTTATGGATTCTATTAGAATACTTTGTGATCTTATCTCATCATTATTGTACTTGGATATGGATTGAGTTTGTTCCTTAGCAAAGGTAGTGATATTCCCTTTCATGTGTTCTAGAAGTTCATTCTACTTGAGAAGTAAAATAGTCTTCTTCTTCCATGCAAGAAAGTTATTGGTACCTACCAATTTTTTAATTTCCTTGAAAAAGACATTGATGTATATTCAGAAGGGGACATATACTTACTTGATAGATCTTGAGATGTAGTGGACTTGCTTTCTCCTTGAAGACTTGATGCCTTGCCTTCCTTAGATATTGATGTTCTTCAAGTTTCTTTTTCCAAGTGGGCTTGCTTGATGATGATATTTTCTTAATGACTTGTAGCTTGATGTAGGTCCTTCTTTGATCTTCTCTTATTGCAGGTGCCTTTATGTAAGGCTCTTCTTCTTTCTTGTAGTCTTCCTTGATGAGTGATGGATGGTAGGCATTTTTGTCCTTGATGTGATATGGAATTCTTGGCTTGATGCTTCAACTTTGTATATGTCCTTCCTTGATGAGGGTTCTTGAGATGCCCTTTCCTTGATGTTTCACCTTAGCTCTGATACCATGTTGAAGAATTTAGGGCAATCAGGCATAGTGTGATTCTTCTTGACTAGATAACAATTTGTGAAGTCTTTTTACAATTTGTCTTGTTAGTTTAATCTTAATCTTATTCTTGTTAATACATGTGTGTGTACTTCATCAAAATTCTACCACGAAAATAAGAACAAGAGAACACGATGTTAGCTCTATACTAGGACCAAAACCTCTCTTCTCTTGAGAGGAATACCCTTTGATAAATTTCTCTTATTGAATCTTCTTATTGATCAATTCTAAACCATAGACACTTGATAAGAATATCCTACAAGAACAAGTCAAGTCCTTCCTCCTTTATGCACTATGTTTTCCCGACACTTTGTCCTCCTTCTTCTGGCACTTTATTCCTCGGCACTTCATCCTCCTTCTTCTGGCACTTCGTTCTTCTTTCAAATGTTGATAGACCTTTTTGCACTTTCTCTAGAAGAGGCACATATTCTTGATCTATGATGAGACTCTTTCCTTGTGATGATCCCTTCCTTCCTCTTTACCAAATGAGCTTCGTCCTTGAGGTGTAGGTACAAACTTGGTATGGCTATCCTCTAGCCCTAATTTCTAGCACGTGTGAGAGGTTTAATTGATATTATATTCTCTTTCTCCTTCACTTGAGGTTCCTTATTCTTCACTTGAGTAGGAGGCCTTATAGGCCTAGTTTTAAGCCAAAATAATGAGAGATGTTTGACTGTGACTTGTTTCTATCATAACTGTAGAGACAACCCTCCTTTTCTTGCATGTGTGGTGGTAATTAGTGCTAGAACAACCCTCTTAGGCTCGGTTATGTACCCTTCTTCTTCGCTGCACTTGGAGACCTCTTTTATTCACTTTTTCATATCCCTTCTTCATCCTCTTTCTCGCTGATTTCATAGATGAGTGTGCTTGATGTTGGATGAGTGGACAACCTGGATATATAGAGGGTTTTCCCTCCTTTAGACCAATATGAAGGCCAAATTGTTGATTGTAGGCCGATTTGACTTCTTTGCTTCAAATGGCTTCTTTTGATTGTGCCATTGCTTGGAGGAACCTTGAATTTTATTGGAGGTTTCTTCTTTGACTCTAATACAAAAGTATACCCAGTGTAACATGCCCTTAAGGTCTTCAACATAATTATTTTGACTCTTTGACTCACCTATAACAATTTAAGATGTGCTAGACCTATTTCAATGAGTAATAAACTCATTGAAAAATATAATAAAAATAATATTTATTTTCTTGAATAAATACAAATATCAAAAGTACATTTATCAAGACTGAACCTAGTTACATTTCCTTCAAAACTCCCTCTTAACTAGGGAGGTATTGCTAAAACATTACAAGGTATTTGGTTATGTTTCAATCTTGAAGAATTCACTTAAGAGAAACTAGATTGGCAATCCATCAATTATAGCATCATGTTGTCTAAGTAAATCCTGTCTGTGGATAGAGATGATCCCTCTAGCCCATTGAGTGGGTCTAGCAATCGAAGTGACAATCTGCCAGACACTTTCCTAAGTTAAATTGAAAGGAGAGATGAAGAAGATGGCCTACCTCGTTCTAATGCTATCTTGATCTACTTTGTTGAAGACCTTGGATCACTTGCATCACGGGTTTGTTTCTACTATTCACATCATTTATGTACCTACACAAGAGATCAAGACACAACAATGCATGCAAATACAAACAGCATATTCAAAAGTAACCTACTTAACTGATCAAGGAATGTTAAGCTAAACGATACATGAGCATACACATTTAAGGAAAATGAACCAGTAGTTGTATATTAATAGAAAATAAGGGGAAGCATACAACCAGGCCTTGATGTTGATAGGCTCTCCTTGAGTGAATATCCAAGTCCAAGCTAAGCTCTCCAAGAACTCCTTCTCCAATCCAAATGAATAGCATATAGGCACAATCTTAGCATAAGGGTGAAAATAGGCATAGACCAACAGACCAACCAACCTCTAACCATTTGGGAATGGGAGAGGATGAATATATAGGCTGGGAAATGGAGTTAGGATCTCTCCAAAGATAGGAGTAGGCCCTCATCTGAAGGAGGTAGATCATAGGGATAGGACCAAGAGGCCAAGTTGGGAGAATTCAACCTCATCTATGCCAAACAACCTCCAGCTCACTGCTCTGGAAACTTCTAGATCATGAAGCTTCTCATCCTATTTGGGAAAATTTCCTTTTTGGGATCATCATGGGTATATGAGCAAATAGAGAAATTCCATCGCGGGTTTGGTATAGTGAAACAGGTGACCATCATGTTTTTTAGCCTCATAAGAGGGATGATTCTCAAATTAGGGTGTAAGAGTTATTTCCTTCAGGGGAAGCTCAAGGAATTTTCCAATCAATGTCTTAGGAAGGATATGAACTGCATATATGAATGAGTGCACTGCATTATGGTCATGTTTCGAGAACTTCGGGGTATGCCACAGGGAAGTGCAGGATGTGTGACAAAATAATGTTTAACATATGACCCCTAAAGCATGAAGGAAAAACAGGGAGTGATGGTTGAGATGCTTTACGAGATTTTGCAAGGATGAGGACAAACAATGTCAAGAGACCTACAAATCAAGGATGTATATACATATACATATATGATGTCAAAACAGGAATCCATGTTATGGATACTTCATCTAGATAGTAAGGACTATATGAAATGATCCATTGCATGGGCATAGCCATCCAATACAGAAGGATCATCTATAATCTAAAATCCAAGGTATGGAAGCATCCATCAAATATAGAAGGATCATCATAAATGTAAAATCCCATGGTATGGTCACAACCATCCATTTAGAAGAAACATGTGCACAATTATGAATAGTACATAACTCCATGAAGCTTGAGTTATATCTTACAGAACTTAGGGTCTTGCACTCCATCCCAACCCAATCAAAGTATGAATTCTAACATGCGAATGAACTTGTCACAGTCGAACATGCTATTAAAACACCTGATTACTGGCAATTGATGTGGACCATTAACATACACAAGAGGAACCAACAATAATGACAATGGTCCTCAAGGTAAGATAATACAATTCGTGAATGTGAAAATGAAGTTGATGTCGAACACTTGTGGAATAACCTGATCAAAGGTCAATAGTGAAAACCTATGATCGGATGCGAAGAACTTTCCATTAGGCATGCAAGCTCTAAGGCACTAAAAGGGAATTTCTAGGTGATGTTCCTAGATAATGAGCTGAAGTCGATAGGAAGTGACCTATCGAAGGAGAGTCATAATGAGTCTCCCATCATCAACATGAAACAAGCAATAAAGTGGAATGAAATGAGTAGGATCCAAGATTGTAGCAAAGAGTCAGATAATGTATAGGTAATAGACTTGGGATAGGACTTCTCTTGAACATATCGGCGACACGACTCCAGTGTATGGCAGATTTTGACTCAACATAGGACCAAGGACCATAATGACGAAGTGGAATGAGAGCAAAAATGGATCATCTAAACCCAGAAGGACAAGTGACTGGGTGAGGATATCCCAAACCTGACACGAAAAATAGATGAGTGTCATGTTCAAGAGTGACATGCTACCAATACAAGAGATATTTCACTTACACTTTTTCCCCACTATTTCTAGTGACTACATCTTTATTTTTACACAAGCTCATCGAGGATACCATATGCTTGTCGTATAAGTTCATCTTTCGGATGAATTCAACTAGTAAGTTTTACAAGTCCTAGGAAGGAGAAACTTGGGCTTGTCATGGTGACAAGTCTTTCATCATTTAATTTTTAACAGGTCTGGCAGAAGAATAACTCAGTGTCATTTTCATATTTAGAGAGTTTGAAAAATAGATGGAAAATAAAACTCCATCAGGTCCCTTTTCATAATTTGTCCCTCGAACTTGGAAAAGGTAGAAAACAATATTCTAGAGAACCTCTTGACCATGTCGACCAAGGTGTTCCCTTTTTGTACAATAGTCTATCTCACTCCGGAAAAGGGTTAAAATTATAATGAGTAGACGTTGTTTCATTTACTTTTATGAGTTCAAAATGGCAAGCTCTCGACAATCTTTTCATATTCCAAGAGTCAGAAAAGAGTTGAAAGATGACTTCTCCTAGAGGAACGAGTTGTATAAAAGGATAGCAATTGGTTCCGGTAATGATGGAACTGCTCAAAACATGTAAAGGTCAAGAGTTTGGCTAATAAGACCAATCATCGTAGGTGTTCCTCAAGCACATGTAAAACACACAAGTGAAAGCATATGATCGGCCAAAGAGATGGTGACGGTGGAATGAGAGAACCAAGGCTCATCTGGAAAAAAATTGGTTGATAAAAATGGCAATCACGAGATGTAAAATGGGAATGGTTTCATTTTTACACAATTTTGAAACATGGGAAACTACGCATGAGTATACTTGAAGATGGTTTCATTTTTTCACAAGCTTGAAACATGAAGAAAAACTATGCTTGGATTTGGTTTCATTTTTACACAAGCTTGAAATAATGATAAAATATGCTTGAGATAAGTTGACATGCCCTTAGCATAATGACTCAATTCTAGGTACGTGCCCCCCAAGCTTCATTTCATTCACCTAAGTGGACTACTGGTTACTAACAGTTGGATGGAATGAAGGCTTATTTATGAGATCGAGTGAAAGACTCGACTGGGATTTTACGAGATCTAATCAAATACTCGAATTGGAAGGGGATTTGTTTCATCTTTTAAAGATCTTGGCATAGGTAAAGGAACCATGCTCATGACACCTTGTTTCATTTTTTAACGAGATTGACATAGTAAAAGAACTATCCTCATAGTCCTTGTTTCATTTTTTAAGGAGCTTGATACAAGACAAGGAACTCTCCTCCACTCCTTATTTCATTGTTTAAGTAGCTTGACACAAGACAAGGAACTCTTCTCCGATCCCTTGTTTCATTTTTTAAGGAGCTTGAAACAAGATAAGAAACTCTACTCCATATCCCCAGTTTCATTTTTTAAGGAGCTTGACGCAAGACAAGGAACTCTACTCCAACCCTTGATCACAGACCAAAAGAGGACATGGCTTCCAAGAGGTTCTCATGAGATGGGAGGACAACACTCTAGAAGGGATACATGTCCAGGAATCAAAATGAAAAGTCAGGCTCCAATGCCCCAGTACATGGTGTACTACATCACCTACTATATTAGTAGTAGATGTGGGCATGGAAAATGTGGTCACATAATTAACCTGTGGTAGGGGTGATACTTCTTTCATATAAGAACCATTTAGCGATGATGGTTGAGTGGGATTTGATTCATGACCAATGAATGTAAGCTAATCAATGATCACAATGCTTCCTTCATGCTAGAAACACATCAGTCGAAAGAGGGAGGAAAAATGAGCTCCCATGACATAAACATAGACATGACGAAGGAGCAGATTAAAATATAAAGGGCCTTGGATAATCATCATGTCTATATAGGTAGTCTTTCCTCCCAAAGTAATAGGTAACTTACGAAGGATCCCTAATGATTCACTGGTTCCTCTGTTAAAAGCTAACAGATTCTGGATGATGGGGGCAAGCCGAGGAGAACCTAAAGCCTCCCAAGTAGTTGAGGACAAGATTCTGATAGATGCACCCTCATTTACGACTGTGCTAGGTATAGCCATATGGCAATCCTGTACTATAATCTGGAAAGGTACATAGTACTAAAGTCGATATCTTACTATTCAACTACAATTAAAAGAAGTGACTAAACTACTTGTAAGGGGTGTTGTAGGAACATGAGAGTTGTCCTCTTGCTCTATGGGAATAGTAAAACTACTCTCATGCACCTCAGGAAGATGGAGGATTTCCCTCCAGTTCATTCAAAACTAAAGAAACCAAAAGAACCTGAGTGGTATGGGGTCCACTCTCTACCTGAAAGGTACGGTTAACTAAAAGTGGAGTCAAGTCTACCATTTTCTCAGCCATATGGTTGGTCGATAATGGACTCATGAGACTGACTTTTAGGGAGAACGAGGTTGACCAAATATAATTTTTTATCAATCACTGGATAAACTAGTGAAGGATCAGGGGAAATCTTTTGATACCCACTCAGAAGACGAGGTTGAGAAGCTATAATGTTTTCCAACTCTTAGGAAGCTCCATCCATGAGAGGACAAAGGTGAATGGGATGATTACCTTCACACAACTTATAGGGAAATTTGACTTTTCCCTTTTTCCCATGAACTTTATTGTTACTAGTTGAGGGTTCATCACCAGCATGCTCACCAGAGGCTGATGAAAAAGGTTGATGTGAACCTATGGACCACGCTTCTATTACCTTGGGAATACCAGGACAATTCTGAAGAAGGTGGTCACCCTTACATAACATGCAAGGGAATTTTACTTTCTAGGGTTGTTTGGAAGATTTTTATTCATTAGTTCCATCAGTAACAATAGTTGTTTGGTTGCCCTGTTGCTTATTTTGCTTCTTCTTCGTTGTCCTCTTCTTCTTCTTAGGCTCTTGGTTACTAGAATCTAGACTTTCACCTGGCGAATATGAAGAATGGGGTGAAGAAACAGGAGAAGAAGGTGAGGGGTCAACTTTAGGATCAACATGAGGTTGATATTGTTCAGGTGGAGGAGAAATCAGTTGAAAAGTAGTTTGGACACTCAGAACCACCGAGGTCAAAAACAACCAAACTAGAAGACCAATGGTCAATCTAGGAAGGGACAACGTTGCCATATAAGGAGCACAAGTATTTCCAAAATAAGGAAAAGGAATAGGATTCCCCTTAGAGGGGTTTCCTTTATTGGTAAACATAGGAAATGTTGCCATCAGTATCAACCTAAGACCTACTAAGGAGTATTTCCATAGGAAGGATGTTGTTCTGTGGTCAATTAATTTTAGAATTTGAAACAAAAACTTTGCCTTTTCATGTTTTAAGAGTAAATAAAAGGACGAAAAGGTGACTCTAGTTGCTTTTGTTGGTTTAGCGAGCTTGCAAGGACAAGTGCTAGATGATTTTTTCAAATTTAAGGAGCCATAAATGATCAAAATGACCACTCAGGTAACTCTAAGAAAAAAGGAGTACCAAGTAGTGGTGAACTGCAATATACACTTTAGCAAATAAGTTTACCAAGGACTTGACGTACGTGCAGGCAATACCCCCGAATGTTGTTTTTAGTGTATCATGTTTACAGGGCGGCAGACTTTTCTTCCTATGGATAAAGGTTTGCAACCTACAAGAATACCCCTTTATATACTCGACGGTACAAGGAGCACTAGCATGTGCTAGCGCTATCTAATGCAAGAATATTGCGAACGACAACTGCCAAGTTTTATAGACATCCGAATACATCTCTAGCCTAGACCACTAAGTATGAATGTTAATGTTTCAAATGCTCTTTAGTTTCATTGAGGTAAATTTTAAGTTAATCTTTGAATTAATTTTTTATTTTAAGGCTCAAAATGATGTCGCTTGAACACCTATGATGAAACTATATGAGAAAAGGAAAACTTTGATTTCAATGAAAGCTAGACTAATCAAGGGAAGAATTTTCAATCAATAATGTATCAAACAAAACACATCATGTGAAAATGCCTTTCACTAACTTTCATTTTTGTCTTCCAAATGCAATTCCAAAAGCAAAAAAGATTTTCACTTTTCACTATCCTAAATGAAATTTTTTCAGAAGAAAAATGGTTTTAATTTACAGAGATGCACTTATATGAATAATGCTTTTCTTTCCATTTTGAAGGATTTGATGCACCTAATACAGTTTTTAGCTTTCAATCACTGAAAATGTGATCTTTTTCAATGATGGATCTCAAAAAATAAATTTTCAATGCAACTAATCTAATGCATTTTCATGAAAAGTAAATTTCGAAATACAAGCTAAAACAAATGAAAAATGATGTTTTCAATGATTTCCATAGAAAACAACATTCAGTCAATTAGCAAAGAAAACAACTCAATGACACCAACAAGTAGCAAGCGATGACCGATTGACCAGAAACCCTAGAACTCAATCATATTTCAATTCAAATCCAATGAGGGAAATTTTGCAAATTAATCAAGATAATCAATCAAAAACACCATAGGAACTTCGGAAAATCACTGATAGTGAACACACAGACTGAAAACAAGAATAAAAAACCCTGTTTTCACTTATACTTTGGGATCATGACACCTATCATAGGAAAAAGAGCGATAATCACACCTTTACTTAAAAAAATTGTGATGTCATCGCGACTGTGTAAGCCAAACCGGCAATGGGAGAGAAAAATGAAGAAAAAATAAAAAGTCTTCAAGGTCAAATAAAAATCAATGTCCTCAAGCAATCACTAGCAAGTGAAAATAGTTACAGAAAATTGAACAAGATAGAAAACTAATGGTTGGTCAAACTCATCACAAATTCAAGGTGAAGGATTGAATGGAAAGGGTTATATCTTCCCCAACAGAGTCACCGTTTTGTTTTCTAGGTAAATCCTCTCTACGGATAGAGACGATCCCTTTAGCCCAATGAGTAGGTCTAGCAATCGATGTGACAATCTACCAGACACTTTCCTAAGTTACAATTGAAAGGAGAGATGAAGAACATGGCCTACCTCATTCTAATGCTATCTAGATCTCCTTTGTTGAAGACCGTGGATCACTTACATCATAGGTCCATTCCTACTGTTCATAGCATTTATGCACCTGCACAAGAGATCAAGACACAACAAGGCATGCAAATAAAAATAGAATATTCAAAAGTAATTTATTTAACTCATTAAGGAATGTTAGGATAAATGATAGAGGAACATACACATTTAGGGAAAATGAACCAATAGTTGTATATTAATAGAAAATAACAGGAAGCATACAATGAAACCTTGATCTTGTGTTGTAGCGGCTACAACCACCCTTCAAAATCTTAGCTTCATTTTGGAGCCTCCCTACCAACCTTTCACAACACCTTGTCTTGCTAAGCTTCACTATTTTCTTGCACAAAGACAGCCTATCGATCAAATCTTGATGCATTCCCCTCATAGGCTGATCATCAGACTTGGTCCAACTGTAGGCTAAGTAGCTCCCCCAAGAAATTGCGCAATTCTGGAGGGCAATCAGCCTTCCTTCTAGAAATTGCGCAATTCTGTTTGGAAGTCTGTCGGGTTCCACAATTGAGAAATCCTATCAGTTAGGCTTCACCCAGAAAACTGCACAATCATTCCCTGTAGGGCTGCTTAGCCCAAGAATTCTGCAATCCTGGGCAGTAGTTAGCTGCTTTGCCAAGAAATTGCACAAATCTCATGGGCATCCACCCAGCTCCCATCTAGAAATGCTCATTTTCTCCCAGTGGTTGAGAAGCCTCATGCATGAGCAGTGGGGTTGACTAGTTCCTCCCAAGACAAGGGAAACTTGACTTGCATGCATTGCTTTCTTTTTCCCAGAATATAAAAATGCAACACGAAAAAAGAATCCCAAGATTTAGGGAGCTATTTTTAGCAGCCGGAGGTTACATGCAAAGTTTGTTTCAGAAACTTTCCTCCAAGTGTCGCTTTCTCATAGATTCGTGGCATGCATGTCATGAGCTAAAAAATATTTATACGATGCATCATAGCTCATTCTTTCACATTGATGTTGGAGCTCTGACATCCCACAGCAAATCCAGGACTCTTCGACACATCCAACTCAGCTATTCACGGGTAAGTGGTCTTAACTTGTCTTTTTCAACATTTCTGTCGCTTGTTGTGTTCTCACTTGTGTGAGTTCTATTTGCTTGATTTCTTTGAATGCTTGTTGTCGTTTACATGCATACTAGATTGTAATAGAATCATTTTAGTTTTCGTTGCTATCTCACTATTGTCGCATGCATGAAACTGTTTTGCACGAACCATCGCCAATTCGGCGACTCTCTTTACCCACATGCATGTTGTTCTATTTTTTGAATATTTCATTCAATGTTTGCATCCATGGTCAATCAATTCTACTTTCATGTAGCATTTCCATGCATTCACTTTCAGATTTTCTTTCAGTTGCCTGTCAGTGGATCTATGCAGCCTTCGCCTAGGCTTTGCCTCACCCAAAAAATATTGCGCAATATGGAGAGGGAAGGCTCTGTCTTCCTCTCCAGAAATGAAAATTTCTCCCTAGGCACTATCCTCCAGGACTTCTTTGTGCATTTTTGAGGGATAATGACTGCTGACGTAGAAAATTGCACAATGCAGTCCCTGAGCCTACAATCATTGCCAGTTGGAATTACGCATTACGCAATCCTAGTAGTCAACAGTCAGCCTAGATTTAGCATTGCACAAATCCAGTAGCCAACATTGCTTCCGAGACAACCCAAAATTCCTTTTGCGTAGTTCGGGCAGCCAGTCACCAAACCTCTAAGAAGAAATTGTGTAATCTTTGCTTATCATTCCCCAGGTATGTCTCAAGTCATTCCCTGCATTTGTGTTGGTTTTTGCTGACAGATTTCTTGCCATGCATGTTGCTTTGTCTCTATATCTTTTAGGTGTTCATCCACCTCTAAGCAGTGCAAGATCAATGGCCTCCAAGAGATTAAGATCAAAGGACACTGACAGAAGTGAAACTGGAGCAGTAGTTGAGCAAGTTTCCACATGTCTAATGATCTATGAAGATACCAAGTTGTTTCTTTACAAGGGCATCAAATTGAAATTGCAAGAGGTCAATGAAGAATTTGTAGACACTTTTGCGGAAGACCTCGAAGACTATCAGGTGTATGTGAACATTCACAAGTTTGTCTTGTACCAAATTGCCTACAGATACCCTGCATTCCCATGCTCGGACATGATACACTTGATTGTCTCGTACACTAATCTAGAGATGATGACACTGAGCAGTGTCAGTGAGATGAAGCTTTCCACCTTCTGGGCACAACATTATGATGAGATTTATCAGATGTCAAATCCTGTGACTATCATAGAGACTCCTTGCAGCTTACCCAGCAACAGTGCCAACTCCAGAGACATTATGAAGAACTGGGTAAAGGAGCCAGCTAGATTCAGGATGACACCCAACCAGATCTATAAGACAAAGATATTGTGGAAGGTGTATCAATACTTGGTCATATTTGCATGTCGACTATGTGGCCAAGAAATCACAGAAACCTTCTCACAGAGTTAGGTGATTGCGCTGGACCAACTAGCCAGAGAGGGTAAACCATGTAACTGGTCTATCATGTTGGCTCATTAGTTGAAGGAATAGGTAACGAAGGCTCAACAGTCACCTGGAGGTATGCAAGCAGAGATCTACATGTCAGCCTACATCTTAGATGCAATATGTGCTCGACAGGAGTTCTCGAGCTGAGAGTGGGCATGGTCACTGACAGAGACTGTTGTGAACACATATTGTATGTTGTTGTCTGAATGCAACTTCAGAGGAGTTATCACACAACTATCTAATAATTTTGTCACCCTAGTTTACAAGATGATATTCAAATAGGATCCACCTTGCATGTTGAAGAAAGCAATGGAGGCACTGATAGACATTGCTAATTGGTATGCCTCACCGTCTGACACCTTCATACGAATGTTCAACGTGGAGAATCCTATCCATGTTCTACCAAAGTTTTCCTTAGGCATACTTGTCATGCAGGAAGTAGCATATCACATCTCGACAGGATTGACAGCTAGACTACACTGGAGGAAGAAGGCCCCTTGGCCTAGTCTTCCATTACAGATTAGGCTATATGAGATCTGAAGTTTCAAGCAAGCAGAACAGATGAAGAATTATCCATGTTGGACACCTAATCCTTTATGCGTTAGTGTGGAAGCTGAATAGACTAAGGAAGTTTGAGATACGTTGTAATACAAAACCAAGAGTCACACCACGTACTATAAATGTATATAATTTGTTAATAATAAATGTACTCTCCTGTTTATCTTTCCTATGTTGTTGCTGCAATTTGTGTGTTTAACATGGTATCAGAGCAGGTGTATTCTTGCCCTCCATAATTACTTTGAGACATTTGTTTTATGGCCTTCATGTGCAGGTCATTTCTGCCATCACTTTTGTATTTCATGAATATTTTCTCAGATAAATTCTAGCTACAACCTCTGTCATTTATCCAACACCATTTTTGGCTTCCAGCTCCATTTTGTAACTCCCTTCTGCCATTTCTTCAGAAATCTGACTCTGTCCCTCTGCCAATTTTCCTGTTATAGCCTCCCATGCTCCTCCACTTTCATGCTCTGCCATGTTCTTTTCCCAGAATATTGCATTGGTATGGTCTGACATGAAGTTTTTTGAAGCATTTTGAACCGAAGAATTTTGAAGTGTTTTGAACCTGTATGTTCTTCATCATCGGCTTAAATCAACCGAAATGGAATTTTGTGCATCATGGGTTTTGCATCCACTAGACTCGTTTCTCGGTTATTGCCTATTTTGATCAGTTGCAAACATGCCCCTTTTGAAGTCGAGCATTCGATCTTACCCTAGGCAGCCCTCTCCACACACTGTTGTTCATCTCCATTTCACATTTGTCCCCACTCTTGCTATCACACCCGAAACAATTTGTTCACAACAGGGAGATCAAGAACATGAAGGTATTGAGGAATTCTAGCAAAAAAGGAAAAGCTCTACCTCGTCCCATAGATTTTGTAAAGGGAGAGAGACAAAAGCTGCTGACCAGAACACCCATCCTACGTGTTTTAGAAATCAGAGTGCCGCAGAAAAAAGAAGGATTGTTCGTCATCTAAAGACTCTACAGCCTTTGCATCAAGCATGACGATTTCGTCATATGTGTTGCAAGAATGGCACCAGAAGTCTTAGCAGCATTAGGCTTTCCACCCAAAGCTTTTGTGCCAGGGGTCTTCATTTCATCATTGCTCAGTTGATACACTCCATGGCCTATGAGTGAATGACGAGGGGCTGTATTACAATTATTATTTATCTCTCCACAAAAATGCTAAAAGATTCAACAAGAAGGTGGTGATAAATGCGAATAAACCAATTATCAGCACATACTTGTGGTACCATTTGTAGGAGCTGCAATTCCTAAACCAAGAAAAAAAGTGAGTGACGAATTTGATACTAGTCTCAGATTCCTATTTCTCCAGTTCTCCTCCATTGATAGCTGCTCCGATGTTATTGCTATTACTATCTAGAGCCTATGCATGAGAGCCTCCTCTCCTGTGCAAATTGTATGATTATTTTTAATAACTATGAGTTGTTGCATTGTATATGTGTATGGTAGTGAGTCGGTGAATGGTGAATGCCATTACAATGAATGATATTGCGGTGTATGGTATTACGTTGAACCTTGTATACCACTGTCTCCTCAAGTTTAGTTTCAGATTCTTTTGGAATCTCAAATACTTGTGTGCTCTGTCTCATTCTTGTATGTTGAATTAAATGGTGGGTTCTTCATTTGATTGAATGTTGTGATGCTTCTCGACCTTTGGTTGAAGATTAAAGTATTGTGTGATGTGTAGAGAGGTTGAAAGCTAGAACTATTAAACACTTGATCGCATTTTTTCTGCATGAAGACCATGGGTCAAGTCGTTCTTGTTGTGAGTTGAAACCTGTTGAAAATTGGTCTTGCTACATGATACATGGTTCATGTTATGAGGATTGGAGCATTGAATTGTTTTTGTGTTGGCTCATTCCTTCTATCATGTGTTATGAACCACATATCCTACAACTGATATAACGACCGTGAGACTGTGTGGTCGAAGCTCTACAAAAATCCATGTTTTAGAAGTTCATTGGTCCAGTATCAATGTTTCTTTTCAAGGTCATGGCCTAACATGTTGAATTTTAGAGTGTGTAATATTAAGGTTGCAAATGAGCAGGCGAGCACAAGAATAAGGTTGTGAAATGAGTATTTTCTTTATTGAGTCATGGAGCATCGGGGTGGTGCATTTGAACCCTTTGCATTGAATGTTGTGAATGGTGTGTTGTGCATTCAATGGTATCCCCTTCCTCGAAGACCGAAATGGTATGTGTTTAAATTCATTGAAGCTCTTTTTATAGTTGGCACATATATAAAGTGCTTTGATGCTTCGAGTTAAAGTGAGTGCATGTTTTGTCAAGACCATGAAATTTGAATAAAGAAAAATCACATTGAGCATGATGGGTTATTTAGAGGCTCTTACCGAAAAGTAAAAGACAATCGATTATTCATACATCATCAAAAACTACTTCTTTCATATGAGGTCCTAGTATTGTGTTATTTGTGGTCAAGGTTTGTCATCGAAATCTATTATTACTTTTGAAATATTGTGAAAATGCACTTGAAATAACTGTTCTTGGACAAAAGATCAATAATTTCATTTTGTGGATAAAAGATGATTATTTCCTATAAGGGCTGACAGAGACACCACAAGAGGCACTTATCAGTGATGGCCTGTTGAATGTGCTAAGTTTTTGTACCTAGGATGTGTGTTTTTTGAGTGCTACCATTCACTACAGTCTTGCTTATTTTATATGAAGAAATTGATGATATTGTAAGCACTTGTTTTGGAAAAACTTGTAACAAAGTTTCACCCCCAGGGCTTCATGGGTGAGCACTTCATCATTTGCCATTTCAGAATTGGCAAATGTAAGGCGCTTCTTATGTGCTTTTAGCTTTGCAGTTTATGAGATTATGTACAGGTTTGTAAGCCACCTTTTATGTGAAAAAATGGGCTAGACTAGGAAAGGACTAGTGCAACCAATATCTTGTGTGGTGAAATTCGTATTTATGGACATCATGTTTAGTTTAGCAACAGAGTTATAGCATGTGGGGTTTCCGATATTTGAACTAATTTTGAGATTGGAGACTATTCGAAGCATCTTTATCTTAGAATTGTATTAGAGTTTGGAGTGCATTGAGATCCTCATTGTTTTACTATTTTTTTGAGGTTAAAAATGGCTCCAATTGGTGCAATAATAGAGTTACTGGACAATCTAATACTCTCTACTATGGATAATACAATCAAAATCACCAAGGATTTTCTCACCGATATTCACAATTGTTTACAAGATGTACATGACAAGATTGAATTTTCGCATCTTGGATCTCAGCTACAACAAGCAACATTACAACAATGGAGTCATCATTCTGAACCTATTTCTATTCAGAACAATGAAACATACTCCCATAAAAAGCAAGTTAATAATGTTGCAAATTCAGATTCAATGTCTAATACAACAACAAATTTGCATGCAAAAGTAGAAATTTAGCCTGCACTTCCCAAGCCCATCATTAGACCTTGGGAAGAGCTTGTCCACAACAAGCACAAAACTAGTCTTGGATATGACAAGGATGTGTCCTTTCATATTCCAAACTACTCCAAACCAATCCAATTTCAAAGTGTTGGATTCATTCATGACAGTTCACCTGCTCCTCATGACAGTTCACCTCTAGTTGTTCCAGATTCCGCCCCTCTTCCACAACAACAGATTGTGAATTGCCAACACTGTGATTGAGTTGGCCATCTAAAAGATCACTATTTTGATCTTCATCCATGTAAGCACTGTCATAAAACCAATCATTCTTCAAATAGATGCTTTAGAAACAAACCTCCTGCAAGAACAAAGATTCATCTTGGATGGATCACTTCTTGGCAATGGGCATCAACAGCCAAGAAAATATTCCAGTCACATGTCAGAACTTGTTCAAGAGTATTGAACAGTCTTGCAGTTGAGTTTTCTCCATCATCTCACCTTGTATCTAACAGGGGGGAAATGATGGTCATCTACAAGCTTCAAAGCCACATCACATGAGCTTGAGCCACAACCTGCCACGCCAGTTTCAGAATTGTAGCCAGAGACAAAGATGCCCCTAAGCATGCCTTCAATTGGTAATTTGGGACACTTCCTCTAGTAGAAGACTTCAACTTCTTGCCAGTTTCAGAAGAGTTCCAGGAATAGAATTGGGGACACTTGATCTAGCAGAAGACTTCATCTTCTTGCCATTTTTGGAAGAGTTCCAGGAATTACATTAAGCATTCCAGAGTTGGTGGTAATCCTTAAACCATCACAAGTTGAGGCCTCCATTTTCAAGTTGAGATTCTCCCTTTTATGTGGGGTGAGACCTCCCTTTCATGCTTGAAGGTTTCCATCTTCAAAACAATAGGAGCACTTCCTCTAGCAGAAGACTTCAACTTCTTACCCGTTTTGGAAGAGTTCTAGGAATTGCACTAAGCATTCCATTGTTGGTGGTCATCCTTAAACCACCACCCTTTATACCAGCATTTCAGAAAGCACATTTAGCCTAGTGTTGTCATGTATTTTTTGCACATTTTGTATTACAGTTCTCTTCTTGGACTCATACATAACCCTTCGGATTGAGGGGAATGTTGGACACCTAATCCTCTATGGGTTAGTGTGGAAGCTGAATAGACTAAGGAAGTCCAAGAGACCTTGGAATACAAAACCAAGAGTCACACCATGTACTATAAATTTATATCATTTGCTAATAATAAATGTACTCTCTTGTTTATCTTCCCTATGTTGTTGCTGCCATGTGTGTGTTTAACAATCCATTCAACCTCCAAAGTTACAATCTATATGACCCACATTGTATTGTGAAAGATCACTGCATGAGAGTACAGTTCAAATGGATCCACGGGGCATTTCATTGGGAGGAGGAGGACCCATGGAGATATTGCTACAGTTTCTTCAAACCCAATGAACAGGTTGGCTTTGATGTGGAGTGGTTAGCGAAGCAAAATGAAGTAGCATCCTGGAGAGCAATAGCATCAGTAGCAGTAGTAGCAGAGGCAAGCATACCAGTGTGTGACAAGGGCAAGAAGAAGATTGTCGATCACATGGAGGAAGAGCAAAGTTGCAAGTTCCATGCAGATCCACTTGTGGAGAAAGCAGCTATGGCTATAGAGGCAAAGAGGCAACAATGCGACAAGCGAATCGCATGAAGGGAGAGGGATAAGAGAAGAATGGAAGAAGTAAAGAAGGAGAAACTACGGAAGGAACAAGATTTTCACAAACAGGAGAGGGAAGCACAACAATAATAGGTATATTAGTGGGCACAACATGTGCAAATAGATGAAACAACATCCGTACAGGTAGTAGATTCATTGGAATAGCTCGAATCAGGAAGATAGGGTGAACCATCATAGGAACAGGACTTCGCTCATGGGATAGGGCAAGCACTTCAATAGTTGGACACAGATATGGAAAAATGGGAATTGGAATAGGACATTGAACTTATGCCTCACCACCAAGAGGTCAACTTACCTAATTCACCGCATCTAGATGATGAGCAAGTCTCAAGTGACCAAGGAGTGACTGAGATCCTCAAAGATTACCCAGAAGGAGAGATGCACAACATCTCATTCGAAAAGTCTCAACATAGAGTTGTATAGTCTCGTAGAGTGTCGAATCTTGATGATCATACATCTCCTATGCAAGTTGAGGAATGAGTGATCGTGTTTGACATGCACAAACATCTAGCAACCTTGGCTGATGCAACTAGAGTGTATATCGAAGCTACTAGCTCAAGTGTTTGCTTTCTGATAGCTGAAAATGAGTGAATGGCTAAAGAAATTCAGATAGCCAAGCAAGGAGGAGAGTTTGTGACAGTGTCCACCCGAGATGAACTAAAGAAGGGAATATTAGATGAAGTATTGTCCCTTGACATAGTTATGCGAGTGTTTTACTCCAAGTTTCGCACCGTGCATAAGGCATTCGTCCATCTCAATAGATGGTAGTAGCGATGTGCTAGAGGAGAATGTATCTTGATGAACTTGCATGTTGTTGTTGATTACATGCAAACATGGATGATGAGATGCAAGGGAGCCACACTTCACTTACCTAAGATGATGAAGGCCAGTGCGGTCAAGGCACATATTTGGAGTCATATCCGGAACTATGAAGAGCTCCCATAGCTCATCACTAGTATACACACTTCCCATGCACTTGTTTTCAAGAGTATGGATTTTGTGGTGCGCACACATGTGACCCATCTATTGGGACTCTCACCCAGGTGAAGACAAAGGCATAGGTCCAACTAGAGCTTCACTCGTACTTTGACAAGTTGATGTGCATTTCTACTAGCCCAGACTTGCCCATTAGTGCAGACATCATGCACAAGTATGTTGTTGGTCCAGTCGCATTGAAGACAATGATGTGCATTCTTACAGATGAGTTGGATAGAGGAACCTGAGCAATGTACCTAGATTCTAAGGAGGCAAGAGTCAGGTTCCAGAAAGATGTCACCTTAGAGCACACGAACACCATTGCAGACTATTAATCTTGACATCAATATGTTACTGTTGATTAGAGCGAGGATGTTGAGGAGTTGGAATTCCATGGTTGTCTAAGTCATAGTGATGTCTAGCATGGCTTCCTCAAGCCATTTCTCTCACATGGGTACATGTGCATTGTAATGTAATGTCTTGTGAAGTGTAAGTCAAGTTGTGATATTTGGATGTAACAATCATAGAGTAGATGAAGAGTCATGAGGGTGGTCGAATTGTCACAAAGGGGAATGTCAAGGGCCACCCCACCCTTTACTATAAATAGTCCCTTGTAACTCATTATAGATGATTTTGATCAGCCAAGAATCCGATAAGACTATCTTGGAGAGAGCTTGCATAGTATTGTAATGAGCCTTGGATTCTCCACTGCATAGAGCTAATACAACTCTTTAGAGGAGGAAAAATTTGTGGCTCTAATGTTCTGCTATCGAAACTAGTGGTTGGACATGGATGTATTGTATGACTAGAACTTATACTTCTTAATATAACAAGATACAACATGTTTCATGCATTTGTTGTATTGTATTCTATGCTATCTGGTTTACTCTAAATGAAATATGTATTTGTTTACTTATGCATGCATCTATATCTATCTTTGCATGTATGTATGAATCTTTCTAAAATGTGTTATTGGTTTAACCATCACTTTGGATTGCTTACTAGCTTTCCTTCCATGTTGTGATGTATCTTTGCTCATGTGTTCCCTTCTTAACTGCGCACTATCACAGGTTTCCAAGGGGCACACTCATCTCAACCCCGGTGTGTTAGGACCTCTCATACACCTTCCTTGGCTCACTGTAAGTGTCACACCCTTGCTACCAACAAAGTTATCTTACTTGCCTCTGTGTGAAACGACGATCAAGGCATTACCATACGACCCACTGTTGGGACTCCTACATAAAATGGTCTAAGGTCTAATTGGGACTTCTTACCGGGGAGATCCACTGACATGTTGGTAGGTCTAGCACTTTCAACATGTTTATAGGATCTCCTTGAATGAATATCCAAGTCCAAGCTAAGTTCTCCAAGCACTCCTTCTCCAAGCCAAATGAATAGAATATAGGCACAATCTTAGTATAATGGTGCAAATAGGAATAGACCAACAGACCAACCAGCCTCTAACCATTTGGGAATGGGAGAGGATGAATATATAGGCTGGGAAAGGGAGTTAGGATCTCTTCAAATATAGGAGTAGGCCCTCATCTCAAGGAGGTAGCTCATAGGGATAAGACCAAGAGGCCAAATTGGGAGAATTCGACCTCATCTATGCCAACCAACCTCCAACTCGTCACTCTGGAAACTTCTAGATCACGAAGCTTCTCATCCTCTTTGGGAAAATTTCCTTTTTGGGATCATCACGAGTAAATTAGAAAATAGAGTGATGCCATCATGGGTATGGTATAGTGTAATAAGCGACCATCATGGTTTTTAGCCTCATAAGAGCGATGATTCACAAATTAGGGTTTAAGAGTTAT
>APFE030212317.1:100129-128081 GCA_000404065.3 Pinus taeda | reverse complement strand
ACATATGTATTGTAACATTGAAAGGAATATAATGAAAAATCAAGCTGGTAGTCTCGGTTTTGAGATCCAGTGGGAAATATCTATCTATATGTGTTTTATGTGTTATGCTCTCGCATTTTGATTTTTTCTGTGATTTAGAATTCGTATGCAGGTAATTTCTGTACGGGGTTAAAACCTACATACGCTGGGCTCTAGACTGTTCCAATGCATCCCAATTTCTATATGCATAGCTGAACCAGAGTGACTTCTGCTGTTGGAATGCCTTTCCTTGTGAGAGCTCATATTCTATTCTCCATGAGTCCTTTAGTTGTTGAAAACTAGAGGTCTCCGTGTAAGCATTATTGACAGAAGGAGTTTCAGTCTGTGCATGGGCATCCTTGACACAGTGGATTCGAGTGACTTCAGTCTATGCATAGGCATCCTTGACACAGTGAAGTTCAGTGACTTCAGTCTGTGCATAAGCATCAATAAAGGATCTCTGTTCTACAGTAGTTTGGGTGGGCCGCGGTGGTACCATGTCTTCCTCCATAACTGTTGGAAAACCTGTTGATTCTTGTGTGACAACATGCTTTTCTTTCTCTGCTCCTGCAGCTCCTGCTGGTTCTTGTGTGACAACAGGCTGCTCTTTCTCTGTTCCTGCAGCTCCTGCTGGTTCTTGTGTGACAGCAGACTGCCCTGTTTCTTCTTTTACAGTTTTTAGAAAACCTGCTGGTTCTTGTGTAACAGCGGGTTTTTCTTCTTCTACTCCTGCAACTCCTACTGGTTCTTGTGTGGCAGCAGGTTGTTGCATTTCTTCTGCTGCTCTTCCTGCTGGTTCTTGTGTAACAACAGGTTGTCCTGTTTTGACTACAACAGCAGGTTTGTCTGTAGCAGCAGGGGGTGGCGGATTAGCTTCATTCATTGGGACCTGTACTACCTTATATCCTGCTTGAGTGTACAGTTCTCCACACTCACTGCACATGTACTCATTATACTGACTCTTTTCTGTTACCGTTGCTACCCGTGCAAGGAAGTGGAGATTATATTCATTCTGGTAGGCTTCCTTGACTATTATTATCTCCTTCTGATAATCTTTAATCTGAGATTTTAAAAACTCAATTTCTTCCTGCAGGGAAGCTATGGTAGGCGGGGCTTACGTACCTGCAGGCTCTAGTGGATGAGAGCATTGTTGTTCCGCGTTCATTTGGGCATTTGCATCCCCAACAGGTGGTTCTTGTGTGTCACCTGTTGGGTCAGTAGCTGGTTCTTGTGTAGCAGCCACTTGCCCAATATCATCTTCGTGTCTATTTTAGATTTTTCGCCAGGTGTTTCTTGTGTATCAACTGCCTCAGAAAATGATATCACAAAGCTGTCAATGCTCTGCATCTCAGCCGTAGAGGGTGAGGAAAGGGACTGTTCTGGAATGATTGGAATATGGGGTGTTAGGATAATAGGTGGAGAACTGGGAATCAGAGGGCTGGTAAATTTAGCTGCTGTGGTTGACCGTTTTCTCTGCCTCTTTAAGGAGGCAGGAAAATCAACAATTTTTCTTTTTCGGTCACTTTCCTTTGGGCTGGGGAAATTATCAGGACTAGCAGTTGCTTTGATTGAAGCCCTGGTTCTTCTCCTTTTTAGTGGAGTTTTAGCTTCCCGCTGTTTTTTCCTTTTAAAAGAAATGATGGGGGTATTATCCTCAGAATCATCAGTAGAAATATGAAGCACAAGGGTAGATGGTTGAGCTTCATTGGGAGATGGGGTCCTCTGCAGGGGTGTTTCTACTACTAATTGGTGAGGAATTTCTTGAGGGATTTGCTCTGGCTGCTGGGGGACCTCCTGGGGTATTTGTTCCGGCTGCTAGGGAACTTCCTCCTCCTGCTGAGGATCTTCTATTTGCTGGGGAGGATTAATGACAGGGGGTGGGTGAATTAGAGCAAAGGCTCTATTTATTAAGAGTTGGGCTAACCTGTGGTGTTTGAGGGAAAGGGCTGGATGCTTTGCTTTTTCAGCATAATGTGACATGTTTTTCAAACAACCCAATAGATAATAGGGCATGTTTATCAACTGTCGATGCCTCAAATGATTTAACAAAATGAATTCGTGTTGGTAAATTACCTGGTAACGACCTTCGCAAGTTAAATATTGCTTGACAAACTCCGCGACCTTTGGCCATGGTGGAGGCAGTGACTAAAGAGAGACCCCTCTGCCTTTAGCTTCTACGTGTTCGCCCAGTAGAAAGAAGCCTTGCTGCGCATTCAAAATAAGATGTTTCCTGCTGAACCATCATATACCGTTGGTTGGTAGCCCAGAGACTTGGGCTACATCTTCCTCTGTTACCGGTATACGTATTCCATGGACTGTCGAAAATCCTTCTCTCAAATTGCATGCGAACTCCAACACTTTCTATGTGTTGAAGTCTGGAAGTCTTCTGAAGTAATCTACCCATCCTGCCTGCAGAAAAATTTGATAAACCTCATGGTAGAGTTCTAGTAGCGCTATTGTGCCAGGTTCATAAGTAATCAGATTTCCTCCCATAACTGCTAATTCAGCGAACAATACATGATACAGAGCTTGGTTTCCGAGTTTGAAACAGAGCAAACCGTTACAAATGAGGATATGCCACGACAGATTGAGTTTTAGATATTACCGCGAGGAATAAGGGTGGCGATGATTAACGTGTTATGGAATAATTGTGATATTTTGGTAATCCCCCCCAAATCTACGGCTGAATGATTTGATTGGCAGTATAATGATTTTGGCAGTCGTATCACATCTCCGCATTAACTATAAATTAATATTCACACTTAAACATGCGTACCTTTACTTTTTACCTTTAGTCACACGCAAAAGTCTTATCTTGTCTTTTCTGGCTTAATCATAATTTGAACGGGTTTTTAATCATGAAAACACAAGCGATATGACAGGAAGTAGCAGTGACGACATGTACTTGTTAGAGTGCTTGGCTGGTCCCTTGAATGCAGCGGAATATGTTCCATCAGGATGATGATTCGTTAAGTGCTGGGATTGGTGTTGTAGTGTTGAAAAAATGATATTTTGCCGGAACATAAGCTCGTGTGGTAAGTGGTGTTACGGCAACAAAGAAATGATATTGTATTGATGGAAAGTGGTGTTGCAGCAAAGGGGAATGATAGAAAGTGGTGTTGCAGCAACGGGGAATAACGGAAAGTGGTGTTGCAGCAACGGGGAATGACGGAAAGTGGTGTTGCAGCAACGAGGAATGATATTGCATTAACAGAAAATGGTGTTGCAGCAACAAGGAATGGTGTTGCAGCAACGGGAAATGGTGTTGCCGCAACAAGGAATGGTGTTGCAGCAATAGGAAAATGGTGTAAAACTTGACTTATGATCCAAAAAGCGTTCCCAAGCTGCAAAGTGATCCTTTTAGGATTTTTATTCTCAGCCATCCTCCAAAAGTAAGATCTGCAAAACAACTAGTTGTAACATAACAACCCCTTGGCAGGGATTATTAGTTCAGAAATCTAGTCTAAGAATAAATAAATGGACAGAAATTTAAGTTCCTTGAGGGGAAGAAAATTCCCCCAAAAAAACATAGTGTAATTCTGCCATGCAGGTAGCTTTGAAATCCTCCTTAGAAACAGGCCGTTGATACGGACGGAGTCGGTATCCATTCACTAATAACTGTGTTCTATTATCATCAATCGTTAAAAGTCTGACTGTTCCATTTGGAAATACAACATCTATTTCATAAGGTCCTAGCCACCTTGTTCTCAATTTACCTTGGAAATTCTCGAAACGGGAGTCATACAGTAAAGCCCAGTTACCTTTCTGGAACTGCTTCTGCTTAATAGTTTTTTCATGCCATCTGGTTCTTTGTTGTTGAATCATGGTTGTTTGGTGGATGGCATCCAATGTTTTTTCATCTAGCTCCTGCAGCTATTGCAACCTGGCTGTCTGTGCATCAGTCAAATCAAGGTTAACAGCTAAAGAAGTTCTCAAAGTTCTGATTTCAAACTCCAAAGGGAAAACAACATTTTTACCAAAAACTAACTCATAGGGTTAAAAGCCTGTGGTGTTCTTCCAGGTGGTTCTATAAGCCCAAAGTGCTTCAGGTAGCTTTTGAAACCAGTCCCTCCTGTTCTCCTTTATTGTTTTTGTCAGAATAGCTTCTATGACTTTGTTGGTGCTTTCCACCTGCCCATTTGACTGGGGGTGATAAGGTGTAGTCATTCTATGCCTAATATGGTATTTCTGCAATGTGTCTTTGAAGCCATGAGAATTAAAAGGAGGTCCTCCATCAGTGACTAGCTCCCTAGGCAACCCAAACCTAACGAATATTTCTTCAAATAAAAATGTTAATACTGATTCCTCATTATCTTTGATAAGTGCCTTGGCCTCTACCCACTTAGTCATGTAATCTGTACATACTAGTATGTAAACTCTTTGATTAGATGGAGGATTAATGGGACCTATAAAATCTAGTGCCCATCTTTCAAATGGTTCAAGAATTACCTGGGGATTGAGTGGCATCTCATCCCTGTGATTAGGCTGGCCCATTCTTTGGCAGCTATCACAGGCCCTAACATATTTCTTTGCATCTCTAAAGATTGAGGGCCAGTAATATCCCATCCTGAGAACCTTGTGTGCTGTTCTTTTATCCGCGAAATGTCCTCCACAAGGTCCATCGTGGCAAGCTTTCAATACATCATAAATCTGATCTTCACCAATGCATCTCCGGATCTCCTGATCGAGTCCTGTGTGAAACAAACAGCCGCTTATCTAGCTGTACCTAGCGCTTTGCTGAATAATTTTCCTTTTTTCTCTATGCGATAGGTGTGATGGTAATTTTCTTGCAACTAAGTAGTTAGCAATGTCTGCATACCAAGGTGAGTGAGCAGAGATTGCAAATAAATACTCATCGGGAAAAAAATCATCTACTGGAATATTTTCATTAGTTTTTAACCGAGAAAGAAAGTCAGCAACTACATTTTCTTTCCTGGTCGGTCTACAATTGTGATATCAAATTCTTGTAATAACAGTAATCATCTAGTGACTCGAGCATTTGTAACTGATTTATTCATTATGTATTTAATGGTCGAGTGGTCGGTATGCACAAAAGTAGTGTAACCAGTAATGTAATGCCGAAATTTGTTGATAGCATAAATAACTGCTAGAAATTCCTTCTCAGTGACTGTATAATTAAGTTCTGCGGGAGTCATGTTTTTACTAATAAAGTAAATGGCATAGGGAAGACTATTTTCTTCCTGTCCCAGGACAGCTCCAATGGCAGTGTCTGGGGCATCAGAGGATATGTGAAAGGGGAGTGCCCAATCTGGTCCTCTCAAAATGGGAGCTATGGACAACTGATGTTTAAGCTGATCAAATGCTTTTTCACAATCATTAATCCACTTAAATTCAACATTTTTTGTTAATAACACAAACAGAGGTGAAGCTATCTTAGAAAAGTCTTTGATAAATCTTCTGTAATACCCTGCATGTCCTAAGAAACTTCTCACTTTTGTCTGGGTTTTGGGGATAGGGAGGGTCAAAATTACCTGTATTTTTGCGGGATCGACTTGAATTCCTAACAATGAAACAAAGTGGCCTAATACAATGCCTTCATTCATCATCATATGGCATTTCTCAGTACTTAAGGCAAGATGTGCTTCTATACACTGCTTAAGTACTTTTTCAAGATTCTGCAGGGCATCTTCAAAGGTTGTTCCATAAGGAGTGAAGTCGTCCATAAAAATTTCTAAGGAATCATTTATCATATCAGAAAATATCCCTATCACCGCTCTCTGAAATGTTGCTGGGGCATTACATAGCCCAAATGGAAGAACCCTATAAGCAAAGGTCCCCCAAGGGCTAGTAAAAGTGGTTTTATCCTAATCCTGGGGTGCAATCCTTATCTAATTATATCTGCTAAATCCATCCAAAAAGGAAAAGAATTTCTTACCAGCCAAGTTATCTAATACCTGGTCAATGAATGGTAAAGGGAAATGGTCCTTTTGGGTGGCCTTATTTAGGGCTCTATAGTCTACACATACTCGCCATTTCCCATTTTTCTTGGGTACTATTACTAGCGGAGAAACCCATTCACTATCAGATATGGGATATATAAATCCTGCATTTAATAATTTTTGAAGCTCTTCTTTTCATATTTCCCTTAAATTGGGGTTCATTCGTCTTTGGGGTTGACAAACTGGCCGGGATCCTTCTTTAATATAAATACGGTGAGTACATAGTTCGGGAGAAATACCTTTCATGTCTATATAATCCCAAGCGAATGCTTCTTTATTTTCTTTGAGTAGCTTCATTAACTGTTGTTTTTGCTCATCTGCTAGATTAGGATTTATGTTTAATGTTTTACCTGGTTCGATATCTACTGTTATACTTTTGGAAGGACTGCCAGCTAATATCTAAGGTAAATTTTTAGTTCCAAGGTTGTTTTGGGATTCCGATTCTAGGATTGCAGTGAGGTGATTATGTATTTTTGAGCTAACTGAAGAAGGTTCAGAAATAAAGTTGTTGATTAGTTCATCTTCGGTTGAATCTTTGAGAGTTAAATCTTGTCCAACAGTTAAAATAGGTTGGGTTTCCTCATCCTCATAATCTACCCATATTGAATTATCGTTATTAATCATGGGTGTGGCATGAGGATAAAGAGTCAGCTATTTGGTTTCCTGCCCATTAGATATTGTCATTGATCCAGACCTACAACTGATGAAAGCATCTGCTGTAGCCAGCCAAGGTCTTCCTAGAATTAATGGATGACCCCCCAACTTTGTTTTAGTTTGTAACACCACAAAGTCAGCTGGATAATTCCAAGATTCTACGGAAATTACCAGGTCTTCAATGACTCCTTCGGGTTTAATTGTAGAGCGCTCAGCCAGCTCTAAAATGGTTGGAGTTTCCCTAATTAAGTGTTTCAATTGTAGTAATTGTGCTGTTTCGAGTGTCATAATATTTATCGCTGCACCTAGATCTACTAGAACTTTAGAGACAAAGGTTTTGCCGACCTGAACTATTACTGTAGGGTGACCAGGGTCACCATATTTCACAGGGGGGTCTTTTTCTGTCATCAAAGCAGTTAGTTCCCCCATCACATGAACTGTGAGGGGTTCCTTGGCTTTTCTTCCAAGCTTTTTAATACAAACATCCCTAACAGTTCTAGCATAGGTAGGGACATCTCTTAGTGCTTGCAATAACGGGATTTTGACATATAAATTCTGCAGTTCTCCTAAAAGGTTAAAAGCTGGTGGCTCAAATGTTTTAGTAAGAGCCAATCTTTCAGGAAAGGGTGGCTCTGCTATTTGGACAGTCTTGTTAGAAGACGATTCAAGAATTTCAGTGTCTTTGTTAGATTACTTTTCCTTTCTAGTTTCTTCTTTTTCAGAGTAAGTAATGTCATCTATGATGGGTTCAACTATCCTCCCAGAGCGTAAATGGATGTCATTACATTGCATAGGGGAGACAGGTTGACTTTGAATATCGATTACCTGCAAGGCTTTATTATTGTTTGGGTTGGGATTAGGTTGCACAGGCAGTTGGGGTCTGATTGACTAGTTATTCTGCGAGGCATTAGATGGTAAGGAAAGAGATTGTTGGTGTTGAGGAAATGGAATCTGCTGGGCTGCCCAATTTGGATTCCATTGATTGAAATAAGGTTGTTGAAAAGTCCAAGGATTCCACATAGTAGGGTCAGTAAAAGGAGGATTTGGTTGCTGCATAGGAAATTGCATCGGATTAAAGGGTGGGTATTGCATTTGATTCATGGGTGGGAAATTTTGTTTGAAAAGGAGAACTGATTATTCCAACGACTAAATGATGTGTTAGAACTCATACCTTGTCTTTGTGGCCATTTCCTCCTCTGTGTCATCAGGTATACTGCTTCAGCTTCTTCTTCAGTTGATTGCAGCGCTGCCTTTATTCCTGGCAAAGAAGGGCATTGCTGAGTTTCATGATCGTTTTCACAAATGGTACATATTGGTACCTTATCCAATGGGCATTCCCGCAGTGGGTGCTTTCCTCTACATTTGGAGAAAAAGATAGCCAGGGCAGCTTCTGCTTCTGCCTGCTTCTTTTTAACCTGCAGAGCATCAATCTGTGAAGCAAAGGAGCTTAACATTTCGGTTTTAAATTCTTCAAGCAGATTACCTATTTCAGCTCGTGTTGCTCCTCCGCTTGCTGACTTCTGGACTCTTGAATATGTACTGTCCCTGGTTTTCGGTCTGCTTGCTGCTCCTCTGGAACACCGGATGCAGAGGTTGATAATATCATCAAATGGTTCTTTGGAAATATCCCCTTTTCTGAGTATATTTAACATATCTAGGCAGTCATCTTGTACTCCTTTTAGTAGTATTGTCTTCAGAATATCCTTACTCATGGTTGGGTGATCTGATCATTGCAGATTATATTGCAGTCTCTCTACAAAGTCCTCCAGATTCTCGTCCTCTTTCTGAACCATTTTGAACAATTCTTCCTTCCTTTCTCTTGTTCGACAGTAGTCTTGATATTTTCTCAGAAAATTTTCTTTCATTTGATCCCATGTGGTGATTACATGAGCCCCTAGGCTCATAAACCATCTTAATGCATTCCCTTTTAGTGTTGCCGGAAACAATTTTAACTTCTGAGCAGGAGTTACATAATCATAACTTCTACACAGTATATCAAATTCAAAGAGGAACTCATCGGGATCTTCAGAGGATAACCCATGAAAATTAGGCAATGCCGCAGGTGGAATATTTTTCATAGGGACTGCTCCTCTTGGGAGATCCCCAATAGGAAATTCCAGGGTGGAAAGTGAGTTTTCCCCCCTTCCTTCTGCTCTATTATCCTCCATTATTCTTCTCCCCGAATCACTAGCTCTGCCTTCAGTATCTTCTGTTTCTTCAGGTTCTTCTACTGGTTCCTTAATGTGCTCTGGTGTTTCCAGCTTCCTTTCAGGCCCTAGTACTTCCTCTGTCTGATGATCTGTTTGGGAGGAATACTGGATTTGAGGTCTTCAGGAACTCGTTCTCTGAGATGTCTCAGATTTTGAAATGATCTCGTCAATGAAAGTCTTTCTTCCGCCTCCTGTGCCCTTACCGCCTATGAAGTTAGCTTTCTTGCATCCTCTCATGCACCTGTTATTCTAAAGAAAAACCATTAATGCCTTAAAAAAATTTAGTCTCCTTCCCCGGCAACGGTGCCAAAATGTTGGTCGCTCGAATTGTTATTAATTAACAGTCGAGTACCACATTAATTTGTCAACCCGGGAAAGTCCTTTTATTTCAAAGGTGACCTCGTACTGTATGCCCTTTAACTTCAAAAGCATTAAAAGCTGTAGTACAACAAATCTAATTCCTATCAAACACTTACTCTGCATTACAACAATCTTAAACTATTGCAGAAATGAAATGAAATTGAGTAAAGGTAACAAATCTGCGGAAAAATGATGGATGTTTGTAACAGAGGACCAGGACCCTGTCCTCAGAATAAGGATGCCCAGCACCTACCTCCGTGACCAGTCGCAAATACACACCAAAATCCTATTCACCGGTGACACACTTCTCACAGCGCCAATCGATTAAAGGAACAGCGTATCAGCAAAAGGGAAATATCAGAAGCAAGGCTAAACACATACAGAATTAACACATAATTAACAGAAAAGGAATGGGTGAATCTTGTAAAGAAGGTGGGCCCTGTCCCTCTCACAAGATTCCCCTGCACACAAATATTAAATCAAACTGCTCAAAACAAAACTTTATTCATCTGCCAAGAGTTCAATTACAACAGAGGTTCCGACCTTCAGCACTACAATAATTCGGTATCACATGCTAGTCTTTCGACTGTAGATGTCTCCTCTTTATAGACGAGACATCTATTACAATAGATTGTCCTACAGTTTAATTCTTCTTGTACAAAAATAGGAAATTGATTCTTGTTACAGCATACTGTTACAACCATGCATATATTTGTCATCCTTGGTTAATCGGATCTTTCCGTTGTTGCAAAATGGGTGGTCTTCGTCTATCTCCTCGGAGTCCTCGTGCTATACTTGGTTATTCTGTTGTTGTTGTTGATTCGGTACATCTTAACCGTCCCTTAAAATACTTCGTGTTGTTCCTGGTGTTCCCGTGTCTGTGGCTGGATTGGCTTGATCATGCTTTATCATCATCAGCCGAGTATAGTCCTGCCAGCTTCAGACAGTTACTGTTGCAAATTAAGACATTTCCTACTTTAGTTAGTTGCTGCTTCTGGTGTTGCAGCAACTGCACAGTTGCTGTTCCTGGTGTTGCAGAAACTGTGAATTATGATTCTGTGGACTTTGAACAATTCCAATCAACTGTTAGCGACTTAGCCAATTTCCAAAGATTAATTGTAAAGATAACATGAATATGTGTTGAATAATTAATCATACAGCAAATGAGGAGAGTTACTTCATACCTTGGGATGATGAGGTCAAAAATGATATCAAGGGTTTCAATTCATAAGTTAAAAAGAGTAATATCATAACAAAATGTAGGGTCAAAAATAGACAATTCGGAGTCCTAACACATATAATAATGAGCATGAACAAGAAAAACAGATAGTCACACCAAAGAACACCAGATATAAGGTGGAAACCCAATGTGGGTGAAAACCACCTGCTGCAATATGTCTCTATCTTCTTTCAATTAGAAACTTCTTTTACAATGATTTTGTACTGGTGCAGTCCTTTCCCAGTACGCAAGCTGCAACCTGCAGAGAGCTACAACTCTCTCTTGTTTTCCAGTCTCTCCTGGAACGGAGCTACAACCCCCTTAGCTCTTTTACTTTTTTAACGACCACGTTTCATGAATTTTCAAACTGGATCCAAGAAGATCAAATAATCATCAAGTACATGCAAATCACCCAATCTTCTTATACAATAAACCAATGAATCACCCAACTCTTCAGAATGTTGTAAACAGAAAATAATACCAGAAATATAAACCCAGAATTATGTAGCAATAGATAAAAGATAGTCAACAAATGTTTCAAGATAAGTCCGCAACTTCACCAATAGGGGCCTGCGTGAATCCGCAGCTCTTCTGAGACTAAACTGCATAGATCCGCACTGGTGGTCCTTCTCCTCTGCGCACTTCTTCTCAGGTCAGCACTCTTACTGTCTGACAAACAACGTACCTCCGCACTGTTCCTTTTCCCGCACTACGTACCTCGCACTTCTCCTTTTGCAGCTCTGTGTGTGGCCCACAATGCGCGTTCTCCTGCACTACGTACCACGCACTGTGCCTTTCTCTACGTTGCGTACCCCCGCACTGCACCTTTTGCTGCACTCCGTACCCCCGCACCACACCTTCAGATCCCCTGCGGACTTCAGATTAGGGCCAAATTACCAGTCCTCTAATGTGTCACAAACAGCCAGATCCACCGATCTGCTCATGTGCCCGAGAGATCATGACTTATCAATAGATTCGCCTTAAATTTTCTCCTTGATTTAGATCTATCTTTTAAAATCAATCACCCAAAATTTCAGATCTTAAGATATTCAAATTTCATAAGTGTGTGGCCAAGAGATCTCCTTTCCTTTTTATAAGCAAGCCTTTCACAATACCATGGTCCAAAACCATAATAACACAATACCATGAACCCAATACCTTGGATCAATATTTGTAGATGCAAAACCACGGACCAAAACCATAGGATCAAATATGTCGGGCTAAATACCATGAACCATTCATAAAGATTCCCATGTGCACGCGCTTTTCTGCATTGGAGAGAGTGAAACCGGGGTCTGCACCTACTGAACGGAGAACCTGCGTGCATGTCCGCACTCCTTGGTCGAAGTACCTGCGGGTCCGCAGCTTCTTCTAGGATTACCTGCGGGTACCTTAATTTCCATGATTTTGAGTGCCCGAACTGAGATCTGCCACATGAGTGAGTTGCCATCAAGTACAACACCTGTACCATAGAGCCAAACCAAAATCATAATGCCAACACTATACACACTATTAAATATAGTGAAATAATCCTGAACAGTTTCTTGTGGTCCCCTCCTGAGGTTCTTGTATTCAGATAAAATCTGAAGGGGGTCTTTTCTTTTCTCCCATCTATTCAGGAACTGCTGGTAGAGGGTTCTTAGACTGTCTATACTTTGAGGGGTTAATGCTCTAAACCAAGTTCTAACATCTCCAGTAAGACTTTGCACAAAAATTCTCATTTTCACATCAGCAGTGTCTATTTCATAGATTTCGAAATAATTAGTCATCTTCCTAGTATGTTGCTAGGCTGTGTAGGTTCTAGTGCCATCAAAGGGTGTGATCTTACTCTGATAGTCAGAAGGCACTGCACCTAGATTAGAGGACAACACAAGAGGAGCATATATATTAGCCATTGCTGTAGGTAGTGTTGAAACAAAGACGAGAGTTGGGGTAATAGTGGATGTTTGAGTTGCTGTGGATGGAGAACTAGGGGTTAAAGTAAAATGTGGAGTGGTTTGAGGTTGAGAGATATGAGGGAAAGATGATGAGCTAGTGCAAAAAGAAGTAAATATAGAATGATTAGGGGTTCCTTCAGTGGTAAGATCAGATTGAGGTGAGTTTTGCAAATGTCGATCGATTGACAAATTAGCTCTTTGGACTTCGAGTTCTCTGATGAACTTTGAGTCTTGGACTAGGTCTATTAATTCAGAGTCAGATGAAGTCTGAAACAAAGAGGTTTCAAAGTACTCATCAAAGGGAAGGTTTTCTAGGAAAATCCACTCAACAAGACAATATTGAGATCTAAATACGAGTTAAGGGCTAGCAGAACTTTCTTGTCTTCTAATAATTCTGGGGATCAAATTAGGGTTCTCGAACACTGGGGGTGGATAAGGGTTAGGATTAGCCCTAGTGTACCGAGTTCTTTCTGAAGCCAGATTTCAGGTTTTGTTATGCAATTTCTTATAAAGATATCAAAATAACTTCTATAAATTCTCTAAGATGCATGTAATCAAACTTTGTGTTTCTTAAATATTTGTTTTGACATGAGGAATTTTTCTTCCCTAGTATGGTCGCCACTATGTTAACACTCAGATTTTCCCTTAGAAGTTATCAAAAGAAGGGACACTCCGAGGTAACCACAAACCAATATTTTAAGTACAGAATCTAGCCAATCTGTACTCATAGAGGGCTCTCTCTTTATGATTTAGCTTCGTTTTATGGGATATTAGGCTAGTTATGAAAGCTTGTAAGGAATTTTTGGTTGGGTGGTGGAATTCTGGTAACAGATGGATAGAGCAAGGCCTTCGAGCCATTGGGATATGGAGTCGATCAAGTGATGGCTTAACTGGATCAGATCAATTACTAAAAGGAAAAACTCATAGGGAAAGGTAGTAAAACAAAATGCAAATGACAGGCTCAGATGGATGAAATGGTCTTAACCAGGGAGAAAGGGCAATGAAGAATCCTTTAACCTGGGTCAAAATGAGGAATAGAAGAAGCCTATCAACAAAGGGCAACTAAGAATTCTTTGTTCAATTGGGCCAAAGGGATAAACTACGAAGTAAGGGATCATTTAAGAATTCCCTAACTATGATAGTCTAGCAGAAAACATCGATAAGATAAACAATTTCAAACAGAGTGCAGTAAAGCAATTTCTGAAAAATCATTACTTGTTTATCATTCAAGTTTCATGAAAACACATATGATTATTAATAAACAGAGGAAAAATAGTAATAAAAATGAGATATAGAATACTTATTTGATTTTTTTTTGACACAAGTATCCCATGAACAGTCTTTACTTTATTCCTTGATCCATCAAGCCATACAATTCTTGGTACAATAACACTTCAATTCTAGAAGAAAATGTCTATAGAAATGTCTTTGAATCCACACCTAATACTTCGAATGGAGAAGTATTTATACAAAAGTTTACATAAAAAATATCGCATAACTATACGAGATTTATTCTAGGACTACAAAATATCTTATACAAAAATATAGAGATAGATGGTCTCAAATATAGAAACAGATAGTAAACCGATTGTTGCTATCCCCTTTTCTGTTGAAGGGGATGAAGGCTACTATACGAATTTTTCTCTTGCTATTGCTTTGGTAATTGTGTACTGGATCTTGATTGACTTGTCCCTACTGATACTACTTCACCTATTTCTAATACACTTTACCTGTCCACCAACTTTCATCCTTTTTACCAAACTTTACTGTGGTAAATATTTCTACTTACCTCATTGTTTACCATGGTAATTTAAAGGATGTCAGTCATGTTAGTCCACCATTCTTCATTTGGTATTTTTTTCCTTATTAACTTCCTATAAATCTCATCAGCCTCAGTATATTTTACAAAATTAGGCTGGACTATGAATAAGTGCTTTACTTCATGTTCAAGGAAGAAGAGGTTCTCTAAACCATCGTAAAGCACTTTTCCAGTGGGTAGTGCCTTTGCCAAAGATGAACTACCTTGACTGTCATCTTGCTGATGTAGTTTGTTGATGTAGTCGATCTAAACCATTAGCCTATCATTGATGGCCAAAGGGCTTGGGAGCCATTTACTTCTTAAGATGTCAAACTTTCTTATGAACCCATTTATGTCTTCCTGCATACTTTGACATCTTCACTCCAGGCCTTGCATTAAATTCCTTTTGGTCAAAACTTTCTTCAGTTCGAGGATAGTAGTAGTCCTATCCTTAATATCAAGTTGCTCCAACTGATGTCTGCTTTTTCTATTTAGAAAATTTATTAACTGGACTGCCTCTTCAGGCTTTCTACCCAGTTCTTCTCTGGTCTTCTAAATTTCCTCAAGAGCAAGCTTAACCAAATCAATTTGTTCAAAAATAATTTGGATGGATGACCAAATATCATTGATGGAATCAATGATATTGGTCCACAATGTTTTCCTGATATCTACCATCGGCCTTTCAAATGTCAGGTCCTTTTCTAATGCTTTAATTTGTTGGGCCATGCCTTTGTTTTTACTTATCTCTTTTGCATAATTGATCTTAGATATATCATATTTTTGCTCCAAGGTAGTGAATTTCTCTTTCAATTTTTGTAGCTCTATTACTTGGAGATTCATCTCTTCCATTGACTTAATTAAGTCCTCTATGCTCTGTGTTGATGTACTTGCATGTGTTGTACCCTGGCTTCCATTGGTATGGCTATGGCCAAAGGAATGCTTGGTGCTAAAACAGTTGCAATAGTGGAAGGAACTGTTGTGGAAACTATTGGCATTATAGTTTGAGGCTGGGTGGTCGACTCACTCTGTCCTGACTGTAATGATTTCTCCAATTCCTTCTCAGTCTCCTTTAATTGCTCATTCAATTTAAGGACCAAGTCCATAAGTTCCTCCTCATTCTTTTTCTCAATAACGTTAGCAGTTTGAGGGTGTATGAGGGGTGGCAATTTCAGTTGTTTTCTAAGTGCAACTATATCCTCGTTTTTCTTCTTGATTAAGCTTTCTGCTGCCTTTACATCCTTTGGGTCATGACCCAATTCAATTACTAGTTCCTCCAGTGATTTTATTCTATTTTCTTTAGCTTGTGATGAAGCTTTTTCCAGCTGCAATTGAGCTGTAGTGTTTCTCAATGAATTTTGCAACTTATGAGCCATCATTGCTTTGCTGGTCAGTGTTGAGTAGACCATCTCACCCATTTGCTTATGAAGCTCAATCTGGTTGATTGGGTGGATTTCCTTAGCTAAAACTTCGAAATCAGTTTTAAGATAGTCAGCCAAGGATTTTGGCTATTGTACTATGGGCTTCAGGAAACTCATCTGCATTTTAACCTCTTTGATGTCAAAGGCTGACATCAGTCTGGTCTAGTTTGTGGGGGCCATCTTTAAGTACTGAGCATAGGCTTGGGCCTTCAGTTGCTCATTATTTATTTTTATCTCCTTGTATTTCCCCTTTACATCTATGATCTTCTCTGAAGAAGACCTAAAGGATGACACTTCGGTGTTGGGTTGCCTTTCCAGTTCTTGCCTGTGTGAACTAGAGGGTGTCCCACCTGTTGGGAAAGTCTGTAAGTTGTCTGTTTCTTCCCTCCTTATGTTTTCTGTAGTCTCTCCAATGAATTCTTCCTTTGAATAAGGATTCAACCTTTGCCTCTTAGCAAAGGGTTGATCTGTGGGTCTACTAGAAGGAGTAGCTACTCCCCTGTCTCTTTTCAAGTTCCTTTCCTCATTTAGAGGAGTCTGTAGCACTAGAGGATTACCCATGTCTGTTTTTGATGGTAGGGACTGTGGTGGAGCCAATTCTTCCAAGATTTCAGATTGCTCTGATTCCTCTGGCTGTTTTGCTGTAGGGGCACTTGGTTCCTGAGTTTCGTTTTGTCAAGGCTCTGTTATGGGAGCACTAGGTTCCAGTATTGGCCTTTGGGGACACTCCGCAGATACCTGTACAAAGGAGTCCAGGTCAAGTCTCTTCTCCAAATCTTTCATCACATTTTCAACTTCAACCTCATCACTACCTTGTTCTACCAATGTCCCTTCCCTCCATTCATTTAAATTGGCATATTGTTCTATTTCATGAAGTCTATGATGGATGTAAGGTGACAACTTATGTTTCATTGTTCTATCACAAATGAAACTGTGAGGATCATAAGGCCAGATGAAACTTTTCTTTAATCGCATCCTTTTCTCTAAGATTTCTTCTGCTTCTTGCCCCGCTTTTATGTTGTTGCACACAAATGGGCCTAAGTGGTCTTTGATCCTCAGCTGGGCTTTCTTTTTTTCTTTCATGAAGTGGATTTGATCAAAGTTGATTTTTTTTCCTATAGTACTCCAAGGCAAATAATCTCATGGGGACATATTTGGGAAATTTGAATGGAGGAAGTTCACACCCATAGACTTTGATATTAGTATGATTCTAGTATAAGTACCAGTCACCTATCCTATACTGCTTAGATAACTGAAGGATTCTTTTGATTTCTTCACTAATTCTAGGAGGAGAACTTCCTGTCAGCATGGTAGTTATAGGATGGACAAATTGATCAATGAAATCTATATATGAATAGGGAGAAGAGGATGAGTAGTGAAAAATAGAGGTCTAGAAAATGACTGACCTAGGGTTCCCTTTGGTATTAATCTTATGCACAGAGAAAGCGAATTTGTCAGCTTGATAGTAAAGGAAGAGGTGATACATGACTGTACAATACTTGAACACTCTCTCATTCTCTAGCCTCATGAATTGGTCATGCATCTTGTCAGCTATGAATGCAACATAGTCATATTTGATAGCAGGAAGCTGACCAGGGGTGAAGATAGTCATGTAGGCAAAGGTCAGTTCATCTACATACTCATCAGTTGTAAAACCTCGAATGTAGGCAATCATGATAACGATGTCCCTACCCAAGCTAGTTAAAGCACATGTCATGTAAGGTGGGGGATTGTTTGATATGTATCTCTCTTCCATAAACATTTGACAGACTCTAGTGATTTCTGATTTGGATAGTTTTGAGGATTTTTCAGGTAAATCAACAATGGATAGGGGGACAAGGTCTTGGCCAGGCTGCAGTTGCAACATGTTATTGATAGATTTAGCTATAATGGTGAAAAGGATTTTCTGGTTGGGGGACATTACAACTCTTAGATTAGGGTCATAATTTGCATGTCATTGGTGGACAATATCTGGGAAGATATGGACAGTGCGAAATTGGTATTTAGGGAGGTTTGATTCCCAAAGACCAATTTTATCAGAATTATTTAGATAATTGTCTTGGTATTTGCAGTGTAGTTTCAGGGGGGAGCCATCAAATTTAAGGTCTTTAATTTGGAAATCCTTATCAGTTAAGGGAAGGTAATCCAAATCCCTATGAGTAGTAGTGATTGGAGTAATATTTAGGACAACTGGGGTTTCCATCCCTGGTTCTTGTGTGTTCAGGGATGAAAATGGGGATTTTCAAGGTTTTTCAAGTAAAACAGGTACTTGGGGTAGTCTCAGAGTCAAAGAACAATTCAATTGCACCAATTTTCTTAAATTTAGAGCAATCAAATGGAGGTTTTAGTTTGAAACAGGGATTTTTGAGACTGGAATGTGGTAAATACCTTTTCCAGATGATCGAAGGGACAATTAGCTATTGTGACAGCTCTCTCGGTACGCACAGTAGACTGGAAAAATTTTGGATTTCAGAAACTGATGGTAGTTGACGGTTGAAAACTAGTTTCTGGATTGGGATGTACTCTATGCATGCATGGGCGTCAAAGGTCATTTTCTGAGAAAAAAGGGGAAAACAATGAACATTTTGTTTTTATGCATAAGTCAATATTTTGGCGAGTTAACGATAGTGACAGTTGGCATCAATTGAATGATGGGACATTTTGTCGTTTATGGGAGGCGGTAAGTGGATTCCATCACACCGCTTTTGGGAGGCGAGTGGTTTTGGAGGAGGGTCATGTGGTTCCATTGATTGATTGACACGTTGCATCGACGAGTTTTGGAAAACCACCCATATCGTGTGCTTAATGTTCGACCGAAGGGCCCACGCGATATGAGCAATGGCCATCGGATCTAGGAGATTAGATCGGACGGTGGTTGGTAATGGAAAGTGGCGGGGAATTAAATGGAGGAGCCCGACCATAATCAAAAGGACTTAATCATATCGGGGGTTGTGTAATTGGTTGATAAGTTATTAATTAATCCAGATGATTAATTAATCCTTTATTAGAATGGCGGGGGGTTGGCTCTTAATTAATCACGAGTCGATTAATTAATCCCGTTTATCAAACTTTGTTATGGTTATTTTGCAAACCAATGGGGCGGGATATTTATTTCTGAGATTTTTAATAGTAATATGGGAAAGGGGTGATTTATTTGGGAGTTTAAATAATAATACGAGTGAAAGTTAATATGACCTTGTAGGATATGAAGTGCGCTAAGTTAAATGTTTCTAAAAGCATTTTCATCATATAACATTCATAACTTAGGCTAAAAGAACATGAGGGTTTTTATATAGGTAATATTTTAATTTTCCTAAGTAAAATAGGGTTTTTACTTAGGAAAAACATTATAAAGGGAATGAATGAATTTATGAAGGGGAAATATTGATGAAGGGATTTAAGTACTTTTAGGCATCTCAAATTATTGGGCTGAGGGTCCGGTCCCTCCAAAAGTCAGAGAAATGCTCTAAGCCCCTCTAACTTGTTACAGGTACCTTTAACACTTTTGGGGGAAATTAGTAAAAATTTTCTAGGGAAAATGAATGAGGAAGTTAATTAATTTGACTTTGTTTTTTGATGTGATATGTTCATTGTCATCCATGCTTTGTCCAAGTGATGAAAGCAAAAATATTTAAGCTTTTAACTTATCCATTCACCACACATTTGTTCTGCAACCAAATCTACTTACACTACCTACTTACCCTAGCATTTTTACTTCTTTATTAGGGTGCACTTAAACTGGAAAACCATTATCACACTTTTCTTTTCTTTTACATATAGATATCTATCTAAGTCTAGACTTATTACATCCAAAGGCTCAAATTAAACTATTGATCTCCTTTTACTCATTCTACCTATCTACTTATCTACCAAGATTAAAGAGTTTGGACAGATTTTATTCTCTATCTCTATAACATAGAAATTGAAAACATGGAATAACCAAGATTAAACTATTTGGTTACCATGGATTGTGGCCTAAGTAACAAGTTTCACACAATTATTATTATTATGCATAAGTAAAAAATAGTGGCATTTAGACTTGCACACTTTCATGGTCTTTTCTTTTTGTTGGGGTTCATTTTCTTTCATTTTTTTCTGACCTTTCTCATTCTTTTTGCCCTTTGATTTTTCTTTAGGCCATACCCTCTTCACATTTTTTAATTTTTTATTTTTCACAAATATGAAAATCATTTGCGACAAGCAAATATATGAACATATTTTAGAGCTCACTCAAGTCAATCATGATATATGACACCTATTGGTATAGGAACCTAATAGGATGCACCGGGAATGCAGACCCACCTTTTCTTGGTCGCGAATGTAATACACATAAATATATGAAAAAACGATTGAAACGCTAAAGGGTGGACTTCAAAATTATTACGCCAACATTTATAACTTTATCGGGTCTACTACATATATCGCAATTGGCAGTCACAGCTTCCTGATGGCCGATGGTCAATTCACCTACGGATGCGATATGATATCAAGCCAAATTGTAATGTTGCATTGGGCCCACAACATATATCAAAATCAGCGCTTTCAAGGCTAACACCCCTTTGTATTATTGCGATGGGAAAATGTGATATAACATTAAACCCCTGCATAATGTTGTCATCAGGTCCACACATATATGTCACTGTCGGGGATTTTGGGTAGTGGCTCAATGTAGAACCCACCAATTACAATATGCCAATGTATATATATTTGCCGCCTTTGTACTCTGATATATATATATATATATATATATATTCCGCCTCCAATAGTGTATTTGCATATATATAAGTTTTTATGCCTCCGATAGTGTATATAGCATATATATATGTGTCTGCACCTCCGATAGTGTATTTGATGTATATATGTGTTTACGCCTCCGATAGTGTATATGTATACACTATATTGCTCCCGATAGCTCCCGATAGTGTATTCTTTGGCATTCTTTGCCATACTTTACTCCAATAGTGTATTTGCATGCATATACACTATATTGCTCCGGATAGCTCCTGATAGTGTATTCTTTGGCATTCATTGCTCTGATAGCTCTGTTTGCTTCCTTTGATGGCTATATTTTTCTCCTTCAATGGCTCTATTTTCTTCCTCTGGCTCCTTAAATATTGCCATATTGACATCAATGACAATCTATGTCAACAACTCCGCTGCTTCACGCAGTTCTGAAATAACACATTTCTCCAAACCGGCCAGTGTATTTTATAGTCTCGCGCCTCCTTGCAGCTACCTGGAGCACTAAGAATGTGGTTATGTTGGCTAGTCAGATAGCCGAGCCATTTTTGTATGGCTTCAAATGACTACCATGCACCTTTCCTCGGAAGGGATCTCCATTCAGTTTAACCAAATGGACTACGCCACCATCAGTAATTTCCTTAATAACATATGGCCCTAACCAGTGCATCCTGAATTTTCTGGGGAATTTATCGAGCTTACTGTCATACAACAAAACTAGATCGTTTACCTTGAATGTGCACATCTTGATGGGTCAATCCTGCCATGCTTTTTCACGCTGCTTTTGGACCTGCTGGTGAAATCCAACCAAATATCTCTCTTCTTCCAGCTCATCCAATTATGCAAGCCTCTCTTCCAAGGCTCTGCAATCTGTCATACCTGTGAGCGCTTTTATGCGTAGATTAGGCATGATGTATTCCATAGGCATCAAAACTTCAACCCCTTATATGAGCCTAAAAGATGTCTGTCCCGTTAACTTCTTGCACATTGTTTGATAAGCACACAATATTGTAGGTATGCGTAGGTCCCAATCACTTCGTTGAGCATTTCATACTTTGATCAGCGCGCTCACTAGTAATTTGTTGAACACCTCCACTATCCCATTAGCTTGTGGGTGATAAGGTGTGCTACTCTGGTGATACACCTGAAATTCCTCCATTAGTGCACTAATTGTCTCATTCAGGAAGTGCGTACTCAATCGCCCATTAAGATCTTTGGACACCCAAATCACGTCAGTGCATGCTCAAATAGAAACTTCTCGATAGTTGCACCCATGCAATCCTTCATTAGCTGTGCTTCTACCCAACGAGTCAAGTACTCCATCGCAGTGATAATGTACCTTGTGCCTGTCTTTCCTTGGGGTGAAATAGGTCCTACAAATCTATTTCCTACTTTTTGAAAGGTTGCAATGTCATTTGTGGATTCATAGGCATTTCATCCCTCCATGATGGCCTATATATTCTTTGTCATACGTCACATGCCTTGCAATATGCTTTTGAATCCTGATGGAGGGTTGGCCACCACAACCCTGCACGTAGAATCTTCTACGCGGTTGCTCTCCCAGCATAATGTCCTCCCGCAACACCCCCATGAGCATCCGCGAGGGTGCTGCTTCGTTTAAACTCAGGTACATACCTTCGCAGTATCTCATCAGTCCCCATCATGTATAGATGCCCAACAATGACAGAGAAATATGCTGCGCACACCACAAATTCCTTATTTGGTGGACAGAGAAATCTGTTGTGCACACCACAAATTCCTTATTTTGGTGGATAGAGTATTCTTCCACTGCAGTTCTAGTTGTTAGGAAGTGTATTATATCCTCAAAATTTCCATCCATGATGCACACAACAAATATTTTTGAGTCAAGTAATCCTTCTTCCAAATTAGTGGGTTCCTCCCCAGTCTGAATGCGCGACAGGTGGTCAGGTCTTGCGTTCAATTGTCTAGGCTTTAGAACAACTTCAAAATTGTATTCTTGGAACAATAAGAGCCATCTATAGATTCACCCCCCCAACATAGGCTTATTGACCAAGTACTTCAGTGCAGATTGATCTGTATACATCATAAAGTGACCTCCTAGCAAGTAGTGTCGATATTTCTAGAGTGCATACACCATAGCTAGCCCCTCGCATTCAATGGTGGAATAGTTCTTCTCTACTTTGGATAATCTACGGCTTGCAAACATGATAGGGTGGTCCAAACCTTCTCCACTATCCTGTGTTAGTAATGCCCCCGGTGCTATACATGATGCATCAACCTGTACCTGAAATTATTTCTTCCAGTCTAGGAAGACTAGAATCAGCACCGTAACCATATTTTCTTTCAATATATCCAGGCTTTTCTTACAGTCATCGATCCATTAGAACGAGACATCCTTTTTCAACAATTTTTCCATCGATGCGGTGATCTAGGTATAGCCTTTGATAAACTTTCTGTAACATCTCGTATGTCCCAAGGTAGCGCGCAACTGTTTCACACTCCATGACACTTTGAAGTTTAGAACTACCACAATCTTCGCAGGGTCTACTATCAGCCCTTGTCTACAAACCACATGCCCCCATAGGTTCCAAAAAGGAACGCAAAATAGACACTTCTTGATGTTGAGCGCGATATGGTATTTTCGGCAAGTATCCAACATCAAGCGCAAGCTCGTTACATGGCGCTTAACCTGTCCAAATACAGTCCAATCATCAATATAGACCTCCAATAACTTATGAATGAATTCCTTGAATGTCGCGACAACCACGAGAAAAAAGATAGCTGACGAATTCTTCAGCCTAAATAGTATTACAGTGTATTGAAAACAACCCCACTCAGTTGCGAAGGTTGTCTTGCTCCTATCTGTTTCTGGGAAAACTAGTATTTCTAAGAAATGCTAGCCCTCTAGGTTTGGTAGCTGTTTAGTCAATTTAGTGTGTCCTAAATTGCTATATAAATTGTCAATCTGGGAGTCGTAAACTGTTGAAGTGAAGTGCACTATATATGCAAGATAACCGTTTTCTTATTTCTTTTTCGTTTTTGATTTTTGATTTTTTTTTATCTTCTTGTTGATTTCCTAATGTGAGATGGTAATTCTAATAATCAAGTATGGATAAAAGTATTCAAGGCAATGGTAGCCTTTAAAATAATTTCCAAACTTCAAAGTGTTCAAAAGGTTTTCAAACTTGCAATGATGAAATCAATTACTGAGAGAAAATAAAGATGTGCCTAAATTCTAATTAAACAAAATAGTGAACTAGTGACTATGAAATCTAGTATCCTTGCTGCTGTATAAAGAGAAAAAAAACTGAACTCAAAGCAATTCAAAAACTGTAAGCAAAGTAAACTAAACCATATCACATCAACTCATTTTTTACCCCTCACCATTCGACTCGCTCTGGCTATAGGAGGTAATCATAAACAAATTGAGTAATCTGATATCTAAATTGCATAAAATAAAACTACGATCAAACTACACATTCATCCTTCAGTCCCTTACCATTCGACTCACTCTGGCTATAGGAGGTAACTGAAAATGATATGAGTAATCTAATCACTAACTTGCAAAAGTAAATAAACTAGTATCAACCTATACATTCACACTCAATCCCTCACCATTCAACTTGCTCTGGCTATAGGAGGTAATTGAAAATGACATGAATAGTCTAATATCTATCTTGCAGAAAAGTAAATGAACAAAGCAAAACTGAAAGAAATAAACAGTGCTGGAATTAGAACTAAGAAAAGAAAACGGCAGAAGGACAAGATAATTCCATCATGTCATTAGTCATCAAAAAGCTATATGCACTTGCCCTGGCTTTCTATTAGAATCTGAAATGAAAACACTGATCAGTTGGCAGTCATTAGAAAGCATAAAAGAAACTATGGACAGCAAACAACATAAATACCATGAGCAATGTAATATATACAACAAACATCTATGGAATCAAGAGCGTAAATGAAGAAAACATGAAGCTATACAGTAACTACAGAACCTTGGTGTACAAGGGCCCTCTGCAACCTCGGCCAATCGGAAATCAATCACAGATTTGAACTCAAAAGCAGTGTCTTCTCATATATTGAAATACAATCATAAAATAAGGACTAAGTCATGTCACGATGGCTCGTAAAAATAGTCAAGATTACATATCAAAAAGCTAGCCTATACACATACGAAGATGCTTTATTTATAGCAGGAAATACATAACTAATTCCTAAGGTCTGCGCTAGTAGACAGACACGTAAAAGACCATATTCGGAAATCTAGCAGCATGGTAGTCGTGGGAAATAAATCCAAGGAGGGTGGTTTGTTAGATTTGGTTCACGGGCAGTCCCCAGGTGTTAGCACACCTCCTGAGATTTAGGATCTTGCCACAAAATTCTCCTCGTGATGAAAAACAAAGTCCTACCACCACAAAACTCCTAGTGTTGACCACCGTTTGACTGGCTTTGACCGCGGGCTTCTGTGAGTGATTCGGCTGAACCAAGCGGACACGTTCCATGTCCACATCATTTGTAGCTTTCCCTTATGGCCGGATTCTTCAGTAGACACCTGTAGCATAGACATTAACAAAAAGGCTGCGGAAACTGATTCTGGCTGCGGAAAGTGACAATATTCTGCAGCTGATTGAGCAAAAATCTAAATCAAACAGCAGTCACAAGACATAGTTAGGAAACCATTTATATGCTCTTTTTAAACTAATATGCAATGATTTGATAGCTTGGAGGTTCAGGTAACTGGAGAAAAAGGCTAAAAAGGTATATAGAGAAGATGTAAGTTTGGGACTCAACATACCCCCACTGTGAAGGTGTTGCATGTCCTCATGCAACCAAAATTTTAGTCATCTCCCTTTAGTCTATGTATTTTGAAGCCTCTGCTAGTACATGCAGTCCTCTCCTCTTCTTTCTTGGTGCTACCACCATCCTAGGTTTCCTTATCAAACATCTGAACTTGAGATTGATTAATTCCCTGCTCAACTTTCTGCACTTCTTCTTTAGTTTCTTGTTCTTTTTCTGCCATAGACCCATATGTAACATAGTATTATCATGAATAATTTTGTCCACTTTGCTTTGCTCCTTTAACGCCTCATTTTCTTGTTTAATGTGCCTGTTTAAAACCTCCAATTCAAACACTTCTTGTTTCAAAGATTGAACTTGTGCATCTTGTGTTATGTGAGGAAGAGTGGATGATGTGCTTGGGCCTGCAACTGTCTTCTCTAAAGATTCAAGGTAATCATATACCTCTTGTTGTTTTGGATCGATTTCAGGTGTTTTCCTTGGGTTGGCTTCAAAGTCTTGTTGAGGAGGAGGACTGTCTTCTAGTTCTGGCCAAGAAGGGCTTACATCAACATCTGAAGGGTTGGCTTCAATATTTGGCAGAAGATGAGGTGGACTATGGCCAGCTCGAGGTTTCTCAGGTATTTCCCCACCCAAGTCGATGAAGTCAGGTCCTTTTACTTGTGTTTTCCTCCACTTTCCATTGAGTCTGTTGCTTCTTCTTAAGTACTGTGGGCTAGTACTTTCTTCTTCCATAATCTATTTTCCTTTTTCTTCCTTTTTAGTTGTGGCAACTTGCTTTTGAAGATGCACTAGTCTCTCAGATAACACTTGATAGTCTTCCTCTACAGATGGTTTTGGTGATTGGTAAACATCTTCTAAGTTCCTTTTTCCCTTCAATTTTCTCTGCTTTCTGTCCTTAGTTCTTTCCTCCTTCTCCTTTTAACCAATTTATTTAGTTTTACCAATAGGAGAGTCTTGGATTATGGCACTTTTTCCTTTTCTCCTACTCCTTCTTGGTGCCTTTGGTGTACTGCTTCTAGGTGCCTCAGATGGCTCTTAAAAATAGTTTCTCACTAGAAACCGTACCCAAGTATCTTTGTTTTTCTTCAGTTGATCTTCAACTAGAATCCTCACGAGTCCATGATGATATAAATGAGGTTCTATATCCCCTATGTTCTTTTGGACTATGGTGTTCATCTTTTTCAAACTCAAAAATAAGAAATAGGGTAGATTAAGAGTTTGTTTCTCTAAAAATTTCATCAATAGCCTAGTATGGTACATGTACATCGTTCCAAATCAGCCTTCACAAGTGATAAACTTTTGAATGATTAATAGTAAGCTCGCCCATTCTTCTTTTAATGCATGAACAGGAATTCCTCTTGTGAATACAGTAATCTCCATACCTGGGTTACGTAATATAATTCTCCATGTCCGCTCGTCCAAAATTTTGTTTTTAAACCATCGCTCACCTTCCTGGGGTAAGTCTGTAGCAGCTGCAATTGAGGCTTCAGTGACCGTGAACTTCAGGTCTCCAATCTACACCACCTGGTCATTGAAATACCTTGCAAAGGCTTTTGTTACTTCTTTATTATGGCCCTTGAATTTCTGAATGAAACGGAGCCATTTAGCCTTCTTCAACAATTCTTTTGCTTGAGGGTATCCTTCTAAAAACTTAAGCCCTTCCGGCTCTGCCCTCAGTAACCGTCCCATCTTTTCCTCTGTTTAAAATTCGATCTGGAATTCAACTGCGCATGAGGGTTTTGACAGAGGTAAGACGGCTATGTTGCAAGGTTTTTGGAAGAAAAATGGCCGAAAATGGAAGATGGATACGGCTAATGGGGGTGTTCAGGAACTGTGAGCGGAAACAGAGGATGAGCAGCCAAGATGAGTTCACAAAATGAAATGGAGACGTATGTGAACAAGGTGCAGCATTAACACAATGGTAGGGTAGTGAAGTGGAGTCAGAATTTTTGAACTGAACGGTTGCGTGAGAGACGTTACACGTTGATAAAATGGCTACACAAAGTACAGTGGAGAGGAGCCGTATTTACATAGGTCACATCTCATGAGTACAAGTGGAGTGTGGAAGTGCAGTCATCTAAAAGTTAAACCCGAAAAATAATCATGAGACCATTTAGGGAGTAAATGCATGGTTCATGGAGTAAAGTCGTGGAATGGTAATGGAGCTATCGTAGTAATCATTGCACATAGTGAGCTTTAAGGTTTAATAACTATGAAAAATTGTGCCTTTAATTGCTATTTGAAAGAATTTTTTTCCCATACCTTGGAATCCTTGTCTTTTGTTGCCCATTAGCCCTTAATCAATTTCTCCTTATTGATGTCTGTAGATGCTCCATGTACATGTCTTCATAGTCATACCTGCATTTTCATGATTATTGCACTAACATCTTGACTGTAAATTTGAAAAACAGAGTGGTGGCTGTGGAAACTACTTCTGGCTGCAGAAACTGATCCCAACTGTGGAAAATTGGCACAGCAACCACTTAGCTGAATAGAGATAGTTAGACAATAGCTATATGAATGGAAATGATCATGAAAAAAACTTTTATTGATGAAATGAAATGGATGAGATGGAGTGAAATGAAGTGAGTGGAGTGAAATGGAAATGAAATGGAGTGGGATGGAAATGAAGTGAAGTGGAAATGGGAAAGAAAGAGAGATTTTTTTTTTTTGGAAAATATGGAGTGTCAGGTGTCCCTGATTTTCACTCTACATTTTCTGTATAAGACTGCCAATCAGAGATTGGTTTTCAGGCTTATACAATTTTTTTTTTTTTTCTTTTAACAAAAAAGAACAAAGGCTAGGCTGGTGGGGAAGAAGGATTCTTCTTCACCAGCCTTATTGCAGAATTCTCTT
>APFE030212317.1:59039-93408 GCA_000404065.3 Pinus taeda | reverse complement strand
TATCTATAGAAGGCTTGTCTAAGACTCTACTAGATCTGAGTTGTACATCATTGAGAGGAACAATCATATAGGTGGGAAATTGTTGTCCTTCTATCATGTAAGCATTTTGAGGGTTTTTATTATTTGGATTTGGCAATGGCTGGGAAGGTAATTGATTTGTCTTTTGTTGGAATGGAAGCAAGATTTGGGAATTTGGATTCTGTTGAGAAGGTTGTTGTTGTGGAAATGGTAATGAAAGTTGTGGATTTTGATTTGGAGGTTGTGGAGATTGTTGATTTTGAAAAGATGGAGGATATTGATAAAATTGAGAAAATATCCCATAAGGATTTTGCATACCTTGTACCCATGATTGAAATGGATTTTAAGGTTGGGACCAAGGTTGTTGCCAAGGATTCCAATTTGGTGGGGGTTGAAAGTTCATGGGGTTATTAAACCCTTGATTTTTTTGCCCCTGCCAAGGTCTCCTTGAAACAAAACAGAGAGACTCAATTGAATTTGGGTCTTCTTGAAAGATAGCCTTGAGCCCAGGAATTGAAGGACAATCCTTGGTCTCATGGTTTTCTGAACAAATCGCGCATGTTTCTACAACTTTTGCATCCAAGGGGCATTCCCTTAGAGAATTTTTCTTCCTACATTTTGGACAAAAGATGGCCAAAGCTTCAGCTTCTGCTTTCTGCTTGTTTTGTATCTTAAGGGTGTCTAGTTGCTCACTAAGACTCCCTAGAATATCTGTTTTGAAATAATCAAGCATGTTGCCAATCTCAGCCCTACTCACTGATCTAGTTGCAGATTTGTTTACTCTAATGAGAGAAGGACCTCTAGGCCCTTTTCCAGTTTTAGATTTTCCCCTTGACAGATGGACACATAGCTCTGCTATATCACGAAGTGGAAGTTGAGATATATCTCCTTTCCCCATCATATTCAAAATATCTATCCATTCATCTCTAATGGCTTTTAATAGAAGGACTTTCAAGGTTTCCTCATCTAGGTTATTCATTTTTGCTCTTTTTAGGTTGTATTAAAATCTTTCAAGTAAATCCTCCAAGTTTTCATCTTCTTTTTGTACCATTTTGAATACCTCATCCTTATGATTGGTGGGCATACAATAGTCCAGGTATCTGCATAAAAATGTTTGTTTCATATCATTCCAAGTCCTAATAGATTGAGTGACTAATCCCATGAACCATTTTAGAGCAGCTCCCTTCAATGTTGAAGGAAACAACTTGAGTTTTTGAGCGTCTTCCATATAATCATAAGTTCAGCACACGACTTCAAACTCAAATAAAAATGTTTCAGGGTCCTCACTTCGCAACCCATAAAAGTTTGGGAGGACAGATGGTGAGATGTTTTTCATCGTTGTTCGAGATTCCTCATCAACTATAGGAAATCCAAATGAGTTATCTCCATCCCTGTTTCCCCCGTTGTTACCTCTACCTCCTCCATTGTTTCCTCCTCCTCTACCTCTACCTCTTCCTCCTCCAAATCTGTTTACTACTTCCTCTGTCATGATAGCTTCCTTAGAGATTTCAGAGTCCTCTGGTTCTTCTACTAATGGCGAACGAGGAGGAATTTCTCCCTCTTCTTCTTCAGGTGATTCTACTTCCTTGATTACAATGTGTTTTCTTGTAGAAGTAAAGAAAGGGTCTTTCCCTAACTCAGATTCAATGGATAGTGTGGGAGAGTCTCCTAATTCAACTACCGCCTCTTGAATTCCAGGGATCCTAAGGCTAGGAGTATGAGTTGGAGATGATGGAGGTGTATCTTGTCTATACCTTGGAGTAGATGGAGTTGTAAAAATCGAAATCTTGGCCCTAGCTATAAACCTTCCCCTAGAATCTCTTGCTCTATGCATGTCATTTTTATTTTCTTCAAGTCGGGTTAATAATTCTCTTTCTGATCTTCCAGATCAATCTAGGTGCAAGAAGAGAGCATACTCAAGAAACTACTGAATCAATAACTCTCTTTTCTGATTCTCCAGGTCACACTAGGTGCAAGAGGAGAGCATACTTTGAGAAATCATCAATTTTTACCTTCCTTGAAATATTCTTGTTTCTTTTTTAAGAAATTGGCTACCTAGTTTCACTTCCCCGGCAACAGTGCCAAAATGTTTTGTCAATTTAGTGTGTCCTAAATTGCTATATAAATTGTCAATCTGGGAGTCGTAAACTATTGAAGTGAAGTGCACTATATATGCAAGATAACCGTTTTCTTGTTTCTTTGTCGTTTTTGATTTTTGATTTGTTTTTGGATTTATCTTCTTGTTGATTTCCTAATGTGAGATGGTAATTCTAATAATCAAGTATGGATAAAGTATTCAAGGCAATGGTGGCCTTTAAAATAATTTCCAAACTTCAAAGTGTTCAAAATGTTTTCAAACTTGCAATGATGAAATCAATTACTGAGAGAAAATAAAGATGTGCCTAAATTATAATTAAACAAAATAGTGAACTAGTGACTATGAAATCCAGTATCCTTGCTACTGTATAAAAAGAAAAAAAAATGAACTCAAAGCAATTCAAAAACTGTAAGCAAAGTAAACTAAACCATATCACATCAACTCATTTTTGACCCCTCACCATTCGACTCGCTCTGGCTATAGGAGATAATCATAAACAAATTGAGCAATCTGATATCTAAATTGCATAAAATAAAACTAAGATCAAACTACACATTCATCCTTCAGTCCCTCACCATTCGACTCGCTCTAGCTATAGGAGGTAACCGAAAATGATATGAGTAATCTAATCACTAAATTGCAAAAGTAAATAAACTAGTATCAAACTATACATTCACACTCAATCCCTCACCATTCGACTCACTCTGGCTATAGGAGGTAACCGAAAATGACATGAATAGTTTAATATCTATCTTGCAGAAAAGTAAATGAACAAAGCAAAACTGAAAGAAATAAACAGTGCTGGAATTAGAACTAAGAAAATAAATTAGCAGAAGGACAAGATAATTCCATCATGTCATTAGTCATCAAAAAGCTATATGCACTTGCCCGGGCTTTCTATTAGAACCTGAAATGAAAACACTGATCAGTTGACAGTCATTAGAAAGCATAAAAGAAACTATGGACATCAAACAACATAAATACCATGAGAAATGTAATATATACAACAAACATCTATGGCATCAAGAGCATAAATGAAGAAAACATGAAGCTATATAGTAACTATAGAACCTTGGTGTATAGGGGCCCTCTGCAACCTCGGCCAATCAGAAATCAATCACGGATTTGAACTCAAAAGTAGTGTCTTCTCATATATTGAAATACAATTATAAAAGAAGGACTAAGTCACAGCACGATGGCTTGTAAAAATAGTCAAGATTACATATCAAAAAGCTAACCTATACGCATACGAAAATGATTTATTTATAGCAGGAAATACATAACTAATTCCTAAGGTCTGCGCTGGTAGACAGACACGTAAAACACCATATTCGGAAATCTAGCAACATAGTAGTCGTGGGAAATAAATCCAAGGAGGGGGTTTGTTAGATTCGGTTCATGGGAAGTCCCCAGGTGTTAGCACACCTCCTGAGATTTATAATCTTGCCACACAATCCTCCTCATAATGAAAAACAGAGTCCTGCCACCGCAAAACTCCTAGTGTTGACCACCGTTTGACTGACTTTGACCGCGGGCTTCTGTGAGTGATTCGGCTGAACCAAGGGGAAACGTTCGATGTCCACATCATTTGTAGCTTGCCCATGTGGCCGGATTCTTCAGTAGACACCTATAGCATAGAATTTAACAAAAAGGTTGCGGAATCTGATTCTGGCTGCGGAAAGTGACAAGATTCTGCAGCTGATTGAGCAAAAATCTAAATCAAATAGCAGTCACAAGACATAGTTAGGAAACCTTTTATATGCTCTTTTTAAACTAATATGCAATGATTTGATAGCTTGGAGGTTCAAGTAACTAGAGAAAAAGTCTAAAAATGTATATAGGGAAGATGTAAGTTTGGGACTGAACAGTAGCTAACCTATAAACAATAGTCGAAGAAATTCACTATCTTTCCTATGAGTGATAGATAAGAAAGAGATTATGAAAGAACAACCTGTAACTTTCTCTTGAATCCTCGCTTGATCTCCCTCTCCTTTGGCTAATCCCGTAACTCCTCCTCGTACTTAACATGCGTGGAGAGTACTTGCACAGTTACAGAAACAAAGACCTGTCAAAGCATAATGATCCATCACAACATAAATATCATAGAATTAGAAATATGATAAACAAATGAATGCATTTACAGTTAACACAAACAATCGGGAAAAATCTTGAAGAACTTCATTGATAACAAGGAGAATTACAACCCATAAGAAGTCTGATCCAAAGCCATCCTCCCAGCTTCAAGCCTTCTTCACCTCATGAATCAGCAAGAACATACCAACAATAACACAATGCTCACACCTCAATACTGAAACTAACAACACTTCCTTACAACTCAGAATAATTTAGCCTTCTGATCTCTTGGATGAGGGATCCCTTTATAGATGAGTGCAGGAGGTTGAGTCATCAATGGGGATGATGAATGCCTTTCTATTTTTAGGAATTGGTTCCATGAAAGAGGGGAGTTGGAAATTGTTTCCTAATTCCTTTAGTCATCCTTGGGCGAACTCAGAGGGGGCAGGTAGCATAGAAGAAGTTTCTAGAAGTTTCCATGAGCAACCAACTCTCAAACTCTCCCGGAATTTTGTCCTACCTCACCCATCGCACTTTCTAGAGGGCCAAACTGTGATGCATATCAATTTGATAGTGCAGTACCTGCTATGCATAGCACCCTAACATAGGCCTTTCAACAATGATTCATTTTAGGCACTTTCTAGATGATTTTTGAGATGGAACTTTTGCAAAATGAGGCATTCAAATGACTTAGTTCCTTTAGGGCATAAAACAACTATTTTAGGGGTTGATGAACCCTAATACATTGACATGTGAGTTGGGGTTGGTGTGCCCAAATATGTCTATAACACTATCCTTCGATGCAATTTTGATTTGGTGGTACCCAAAGAACCTATCAGTGAAGGAGTATGCTTCTTGGCCACCTACATTGTCCAACACTTCATCCATGAATGAAGCTAGAAAAGGATCATGCACACAAGCATCATTTAGTTTTCTAAGATCCATGCATATCCTTATTTCATCCTTTTGCTTCTTCTCTTGCACCACCATAGGGCTTACCCAATCAAATTCTTTCACAAGCTCAATGAGGCTTGCTGCTAGCATTTTGTCTAGCTCGAAGCGGACCTTGTATTTCGGATTCTGGTGGTAAAGCATCTTCTTAATTGGTTTCGCATTGAGCTTTAGCATGATATTCATCACTTCCAAGTCTTTGTAGGTCTTAACCCCATACAGAAATTACCTACATACGAATTCTAAAACACAAAAAATAAACAATGCGAGAGCATAACACATAAAAGACATATACACAGAGATTTTCCCCTGGATCCCAAAATCGGGACTACCAGCTTGATTTTTAATTATTTTCCTTTCAATGTTATAATACATATTTATACATGCCGAAGCATCCAATACCATGGACCGAAAACCATCACGTCCAAAACCATGGATCGAAAACCATGTGTGAAAATCATGCGCAAAACCATAGGTAGGTCTACCCAACCTAATATAGGGTCCAAAAACAAAATTTTATGGGGCGCTACCCCAAACTCTATAGAGGGTGGCTACCCACACCCCTCAAACCCCCTATGACCCCCCTGCTACATAATCGACGCAATGAAGGGGGGGGCTCTGCCCCTCCTCTAACGCCTCGGTTAACTACATGGGCTAGTCGTGGAAAGAATATAACACAACCAAACATTCTCACACTTGTTGATTTTATTTCCACAGGGGGCTATAAGAGAGCTTAGTCATTTATCTATCTCTGCAATGCCCATTGTTTCTCTACACCAAGAGAACTTCTCAAACCTCACAAATTTTGTCAATGCATCTGCAATACTCTTAAAAGTGTCCACCTTTACCAGCAACATATTTTTGTCTTCTATCATATCCCTCAAAAAGTGATACTAAACATCAATGTGCTTTGTTTTTTAATGATAAGCAGAGTTCTTTGCCAAGAAAATTGCACTTTGGCTGTCACATTATATCCTTATAGCTCCCTGTACTAGCCCCATACTTGAACACAATATCTGCAACCAAACCTTCCTTGCTTGCATGAGTGACTACCATGTATTCTACCTCTGTAGTTGATAGTGACACTACAAATTGTTTCTTACTCATCCAACTGACTGCACCTCCAAATAGGTTAAACACATACCCACTTGTAGATCTTCTCTGATCTAGATCTCTAGCCCAGTCTGCATCAACAAAGCCACGAATATCCAACACTCTGTCCAATCATGGTCTTCCTTGGTAGCACAAACCATAATCACTAGTGCCACACAAATACCTGAAAACCCACTTCATTGTTGTCCAGTGCTCCTTCCCTGGTTTTGACATAAACATTCTCAATACTCCCATTGCATGTGCAATGTGTGGTCTAGTATAGACCATTGCATACATCAAGCTACCGACTGCACTTGCATATGGAACACAGGACATGTCCTCTTCCTCTTCTTGTGTCTTGGGACACTGTTCAACAAATAACCTCACACCTACAGGAGTAGGAACCTTCACTGGTTTACTATCCTGGATATTAAACCTCTGTAGTATTTTCTCGACATACTTCCTCTAGTTTAACCAGAGCTTCCTCTTTGCCAAGTCACTTTTAGTTTCCATGCCCAAAATATAGTTTGCAGCACCAAGATCTTTCATGTCTAATTTGGAGGACAACTGGGTCTTCAAATCCTGGATAATTTCTTTGTCATTTCCAACCAACAACATATCATCGACATACAAGACTAGATAAATAACATGGTCACCAATTAATTTAAAATACACACAGTGATCTGCTTTGCTTCTGGTGAATCCAAGTACCCATATAAATGTATCAAATTCTAATGCCACATCCTTGGTGACTGTTTTAACCCATACTGAGACTTCTTTAACTTGCATACCATTTCTTTCTTACCCTTCACCGCAAAACCTTCAGGTTGCTTCATGTAGATCTCCTCTTCTAGATCCCTGTGAAGAAATGTTGTCTTCACATCCATTTATTTTACCTCAAAATAAAAGAAGTAACAACAGATAAAAGTAATCTAATAGAAGCTACCTTGGAAACAAGAGAAAAAATATCACCAAAATCAATTCCTGTCACCTAGGAATAACCTTTTGCTACCAGCTGAGCTTTGTATTTCTCCACCATTCTTTTTGCATTTGTCTTCTTTTTGAACACCCATTTACTGCCAATGGGTTTCCTTCCAGCCGGCAACTCCACTAGATCACAAGCCTCATTTTTGTGCAAAGATGCCATTTCATCAACCATGGCATCTTTCGAAAGTTTTCCATCCTCTGAATCTACTACTTCCTTAATAGTCCTGGGATCATCATCAGTAACAAATAAATCAAAATTTGAACACAAATAAGATGGCTTATACCTTTCCGGCTGCCTTCTTTCTCGAACTAATCTTCTCACACCCGGAGTTTGTGGCTCTTCATCTTCTGATTCCTCCTCTGATGTAGAGTCTGATTCTTCCTCCATAAGCTCAAACTCTATCTTCTCAGGTTGCTTTGGTTGGACTTCATGTTTAATAACATCTTTCACCTCTTTGAACACCACATCTCAGCCATACACAACCTTCCTTGTTACTGGGTTCCAAATCTTATAACCCTTTAAACCATCCGTATGCCCAATAAAGATGCACTTTTCAGATTTACTATCCAACTTGGTTCTTTTCTCCTTTGGAACATGGACATATGCATCACATCCAATGATCTAAAATCACTCATAAATGACCTCAGGGAAGTAATGAAGGTATTACAGACTCATGTGCTGGGGTGTGCCTATGTTATTTTATGCAACGAATTGATAAGATTGCGAAATACACAGACACAGAAGCAGTGGAGAAACATAGTACGAAAACACATAAACACAACAAAATTAATAAGGAGTTCAACCAATCCTCCTGGGCTGCATCTCCTGGTCCAGCCTTCAGTGGTGGCCTTTTCTATTGTGTCTTTAAAGCAGAGTTTTTACAATCAAGAGCTCAATTTGAGTCTCCCTTAACAGATGATGATCAGTAGGATGGTACTTGGATTCCCCAAGTCTCTAGAGCGCACAGACTCCCCTTACTAAATCTCGACCTCAACTGGTCTTAGTGGTATGAGCCCAATTTGGTACCCAATACCTGACAGGTATATACAGAGGCGTTTGTTGAACCTCTCAAGCCTTCTCTGGAGTTCACAGACTCTCGAACTCTCTCTGTCTCTGTCTGGCTCGATGCTACCTTTGATCTGCAGGTTAGCTCAGCTTCTCTGTTCTCTGCAATTCACTTCTTTCTTGCCTCTTAGCTTTTGCTTCTGCTCCCCGACTGTTCGTTTCCGCTTCCCAGCTCCCTAGATATCCTGCCTCTGTTCCGTTGAATCCCCTGCTCTACGTCATCATCACTATAATGCTTCACAGAGAGGTGACAACCTGTTTCTTCACGAAATGAGTGTTAGTTCTCTTTGAACGGTCATTATTTCCATTGCTCCAAGATTGCCTGCGAAACTGATTCCTCTGCCAACTCAACAATCATGTCAAATCTGAAATCTCATATGACTCAACCTATTTCCCCGTCGAATCTAGTCATCCATCGGATCATTTCTCCGTTGATGATATGGAGCCCCCAGATCCCACAGTCTCTATCCATATTGCCCAGATAAGTAGCATTCCCATTACTTGTGCGATGAGTGTAGTTTTCTCTCTCATCCGTTAGACACACGTCTATTAGGACCTCATATTGTCCCTTTTTGACCATACATTTTGTTATGATGTCACCCTTTTCAACTATATTTAAAAGTCTTTGCTAGTGTTTTAACCCAATTATCCCAAAGGTATGCAATGATTCTTCTCATCACTATATGTTTAATTATTTAACATATAATCACGCTATCTTCATAATTAATATTTGAATTCTTAGTTGTTTAATAGTTAAAGAATGATGTGCAGTCTGCATTGCTGAAACTACCTGGAGTTTGCAAGACTATTTTTGCAGTTACTGAAATAGTAAGAACGACATGTAAATATCGAAGCTGAAACAGTTTAGATTTGCATTCCAAATTTGACAGGAACAACGGAACTAGACTGATCACTGAGGAAGCTGTTACATTGGATGTAACGTCCATGATCTATAGACAACATTGCTGTAACAACATTTTTTTGACGGGAAACTAATTTCCTTATTTTTGTATAATGGGTTAAAACAGAATTTTACAATGTAAATCTTTTGTAATAGATGTCTCCTCTTTATAAAGAGGAGACATCTACATTAGACAGGGATGAACAGCCTGTGGAAAAGGCTCAGTTGAAGGAACAGGACTAGAATCCTTTTTTCTGTAATATGACATATTGATGGATGAATAAAATTCTTGTTCTGAACATCTCTTTCTAGTTCTTGTCTCCTGGGGAATCTTGTGAGAAGGATAGGGCCCACCTTCATCAGAAGATTCACCCATTATATTTCTGCAGTGTGTCAAGTGTGTCTTTTATTCATACTTTGTTAATAGGTATTGTTTACCACATATTGTTTTACCTTTGCTAAAACTCTTTCCCTTTATTAATTGATTGTTGCATTGGTCAAAGTTACTTCATGAGTGGATCACCGGTGATTAAGGATACAGAGTGAATTGGCAAGCTAGATAAACAGAGGCAGGTGCTAAAAATTCCCGCTTTGGGGATAGGGTCCTGATTCTCTGTTACAGCATAGCCATTGTTTTCCTTTGTAGATTTATTTCTTTTTGCTAGATTATTCTTTGAATGAGATTGAGCATGCCTTGATAGATATTTGCAATAGATTCTATTTTCTGCAACACAAAGTGGAGCTTTAGTTTGTTAAAGCGAGGTGTGATTTGTTTGTACTACAACTTTTAGTGCTTTTAAGATTGAGTACATATAGTACGCAGTTGCCTTTGAAATAAACATACCTCCCTGGGTTGACAATTTATGTAGCACTTTAATCAGCAATTAAAGTGACCAACATCTTGGTGCCGTTACTGGGGAAGGCGACCGTAGATTTTAAGAGCATTAATGATTTTCTTTTAGATGTACAGGATGCATGAGAGGACGCAGGAAAACTAATGCTACAGGTGGCAAGGGCAAAGGCAGAGGAGGAAGGAAAACTTTCATTGACAAAATTATCTCAAAAGCTGAAACGTCTCAGAGGATAAGCTCTCGGAGGCCACAGACTCAGCACTCTCTCCAAACGTACTACGAAACGGAGGAAGTAGTGGGACTTGAAAGGGCCGAAGAGACAATAGAACAAACTAAGGAGTCAGTAGAAGACATTGAAGAACCAATAGAAGATATTGAAGTTGAGGAGCCAGTTTGGAATATTGAAAGCCCAACAGAAAGCACTAAAGACCAGGCAAGTGTAACAGGGGAACAACCAATGGAGGGAAACAATGAAGGAATCTTTGGCGGAGGACGTGGAGGAAGAGAAGGAAGAGGAGAGAATTCCCTCTCCACCTTGGAATTTCCTATTGAGGATCTTCCCAGAGGGGCAACTCCTATGAAGAACATCCCACTCTCATCCCTACCTAACTTCCATGGTTTATCATCTGAAAATCCTGATGAATTTCTGTTTGAGTTTGATATATTGTGTAGAAGTTATGATTATGTTACTAATCCTCAAAAGTTAAAGTTATTTCCAACAACATTAAAAGGAAATGCACTAAGATGGTTCATGAGCCTGGGAGGACATGTGATCACAACATGGGAGCAGATGAAGGAGAAGTTTCTGGCCAAATACCAAGATTATTGCCGGACAAGAGAAAGAAAGGAGGAACTATTTAAGATGGTTCAAAAGGAGGACGAAAATTTGGAAGATTTCATGGAGAGATTACAATATAATTTGCAAAGATCCGATCACCCTAATATGAGCAAGGGTATTCTTAAAACAATACTGTTAAAAGGGGTACGGGATGACTATCTAGACACGTTGAATATGCTTGGTAAAGGGGATATATCTAAAGAATCATATGATGAGCTTGTCAGCCTATGTAAGAGATGTTCAAGAGGAGTAGTAAACATACCAAAAAATAGGGATAGTACATATTCAAGAGTCCAAAAATCAGCCAGTGGGGGAGCAACAAGAGCTGAAATAGGTAATTTACTTGAAGAATTTAAAACTGAAATGTTAAGCTCTTTTTCTTCACAAATTGATACCTTGTAGGTTAAAAAGAAGCAGGCAGAGGCAGAAGTTGCTTTGGCCATTTTCTGCCCTAAACGCAGAGAAAAACACCCACTAAGGGAATGCCCACTGGACAAGGTACCAATTTGCACCATTTGCGAAAAGGACCATGAGACTCAACAATGCCCTTCTTTACCAGGAATAAAAAGCAGCATTGCAACCTATTAGAGTCGGTCTCGTCAGCCCTCCATCAACGATCAAAATTTCTCTTTTGCGTTTCATTTTTTAGGTGTCTCACTCGATTCACTCAGTTGCATTCCGCTAGGGGCATGCCATAATCTGACGGAAGGGTCTTGTCATTCATTACCCCTCATGCCTTACCCTACTGGCTCAGGTCTGTTCATCAAAATCAAGTTTTAAGGCCACTTACAGTCCTTTTCTAATCTCTTTGTTAGTAAAGAGTTATTTAAGGTTTTAGGCTTTTTAGGTCTAGGATTTAGTTGATTTACTCCTCAAAGTGTCCAATATAGCCAGCAGGCCAGAGGGAGGGTCAGAATAAGTTTTCATTTCAAATTTTTATCATCAATAATGCTCAAAGATGATTCCTCTTCAAAACTCTGTTTTGAAGAGGAAATCGTCAAATTTATTGTTTGTAATAAATATGTATTTTTTAAAGTTTTTCGTCATGTAGTTCTTCAAAAGCAGACTCTAGTCATCCTTTGCCGAAGTTCAATGCCACCATCCCTGCAAAAATCAACCGAGAAAAGCCATATTTTTAAGCCAAAATCAAAAAGGAAACTTGAAGAACAAAGTTGTATTAAAAGTGAAAAAATGCCAAGCCAAAACATTACAAAGTGGGTTTGTGAGAAACAAAAATTAAATCCATCACTATAAGATCTTTTCATTATTTTGAAACATCAATTTGCATCCAGAGGTCAATTGAAAGCCAACTCAAAGTGGTGAGAGGGTGATTTTGTCATTTTGAAAAGCCAAGACTCTGTTTCAAGTCTCCGCGACGCACTGGGTTAGGTCGCGGTGCACATAGGCCGCACGACACATAGAACCTCCTGCCATAGTGCATTTTTCCTCTGGCATGACGCATCCATGAGGCGCGGCGCATTAGGCTTGTGCGCGGCGCACAAAACCTTCAAGATAGAAAATCTTCATGGTTTCAATAAAAATCAATCCCCATCATGGTGTTAGACATTTTCATGGTTTAAGCCATCCATTGGTATGCCAAGGGGTTCATTGCAATCCACTTAAGTTCTGGAGGAGTGAATTTTGTGTTTGCGAGCCGAGCCCGTGTGTTGAAGGTGCGTGCGGCCCATTGGAGGAGCGCGCGGTGCACACAGGCCACACGACGTATTGGGCGCAAATTCTCAGTGTTAAATTACACTGTCGCGGCGCATCCAGGAGGCATGGCGCACTGGGTTTGTGCACAGTGCACAGAGCCAACAACCAGTTTTGTCATTGCCTTCATTTCCATTTGTCCCAAGTAAGTTTGATTGACCTTGCAATTGCTATTGAAAATTGTTTGGTGTGGTTCTAAATTTTGACTTGGAGAATTTAAATGTTGAAAATTAAAACCTCCTCTTATGAAAACTTCCTTGCAAGTGAGTTTTGAAATGTGAATTTGGTGCCAAAATAATTTATCCCCTGTTTCCCTTTCTTATCACTATAATAATATTATCATTTTCAACCCCTATTCCCTTATGATCCCAAGTCACTCATTCCCCACTTGTCCCTATCCCTAAACCCTACAATTTCAATTTTCCATATCAAACCCCAGATTCCTATATACAGTCAGGTGACTGTTATCACCTTGACTATAATTGCATACACCCGTTGTCCATATTTCCCACACTCCTCCCTACTTAACACATATTTGGCAATTGAAGGCAAACACACCAAATTTTTCTTTTCACCTCATACAGATCAGCATTCACTTGGCATAGACTTGCAACATCATGACAGAGACAGATTCATCATATGAGCAAGCATATGAGCAAGACAGTGACTCAACCACTGAGCTTAATGTGCCGAGAAGGCCTCGTAAGGGTGGCAGACATGTCAGAGAAGAGCCCACCTCCTTGACTCAATTACAGGCCTGCCTGCTTGCAATGACATCCTTTCAGCAACAGTCATGCTTTCAGTATTGTGAGATGATTGCTCAGATCTAGCATCATCCAAAGTTAGTTCGGTTGTTTTTTTTGCATCTGCATGATGGTCATGTCACTCTCGTTGGAGTAAACTTCACTTTGACACCAGAAACCATCTCTCAGGCCACCGGGATACCGAATATAGGCGAAGAGTGGAATAAGAGACAACAGCTAGATAGAGCATATTATGAACCATACATCAGGCCTAGCTATTTGAGGCAGCTCAGGAGAGTATTCCCATTCCAGTTTCTGAAGGAATCTTATGCGCCATTGATGAAACTCATTATCAGATACTTCAGTTGTGAAGGCCGCTTCTCACACCTCTATGCATACCATATCAGGTTATTGATGCATTTCACGAGAGTGAGGTTGATGAACATTCCATATTTCATGTGCCGAAACATCGAGAGGATGACTACTCTTGTTTAGAAGAAAACTCCTGAACAACAATACAACAACATTTACCACTATGCGGTCATCAAAATTTTGGTGATTCATCAGCTTGGATTACAGGGCATCACTTGGGATGATTTCATCTCTCATGACTTTTTCAGAGCTTCACAGGGACCTTCAGAGGTTGGGCATGAGATAGGTGGAATTTCTCATCAGTTTGAAGGCCATGATCCACACCTTGCTACTATCCCATTTTGCATTACTTATCAGAGACGCACGAGGGGATTGTTTGCAGCAGCTCGACGAGTACTATCTCCACCTGGGGTGGAAGGGGTCTCGTTGCTGTCATCAGCAGCACAGGTACAGGTATAGGATAGAGGCAAGAGACCAATGCAGGACAAGCAGCCTTCAAGTGAGCGGGACTTTGTTCTTATTCAAGGATGATGTTACAGACATAGGCTCGCAAAGTGCACATCTTAGAGAGATCATCCAGGAGCAACAGACAGAGATCGAAGCCTTGTCCCTTGACTTAGAGAGGACTAAGTGGACTATGAAATACTTAGAGCAGAGGAACAAATAGCTTGAAGATCAGAAAGCAATCATGGAATTGCAAAGCATCCGCCAGAATCGCCAAGCTGCCCAAAGGAGGAGAATTGAGCTCAGTTCATTGGAGCAAGAGATTAATGATGATCGAGAGTCTTGGCTCGAGAGAATCAACATTCATTTGGAGAAGTTGCTGGAAAAAACCAATAGGGAGAAAAAAATGTTGAGGTGCATGACCTATCATTATATGGCCTGAAACATGAGTTCCAAAGTGAGGATCAGGAATCTAAAGGCAAAACTGAAAAGGGAAACAAAGAGACAAAAGAGACAAAAGGAGCATGATCGTCTTCAAATCTTGGGCGAAGCTTCTTTGGCTGAGCATGGTACTTGATTGGGGACCCACAACCCAAATTTCAAGGAATTTGGAGAAAATTTTGTCAATTTTGAAATTTCTGGTTACAAAATAGGTTTTCCTGCCCAACGTGTAGCGCCACTTGGCGCGCGCTTATAATCGGGAGAGCTCCAGGAGGAAAACTTTGCATTTCTAGATTTTTTATGGAAAGTTATGCATGCTCATGGATGACCTAAGGATTTCGTCAAGTTATGGGTTGCCTAAAGGGTCAAAAACATGCAAAAAATGGTTTCTCTGCCACCTTTTGCACACACAGGAACCAGTCTTGGGAGATTGAAGCTTTGAAGGGGCAAATGACATCCAAATCCAGAAATTTCACTTGGGTTGGAAATTCAATAGGTAGGGCTTTCCAACGAGCTATATTGGGCTCAATTTGGACTTATGGAAGTGCCTCAAAATCAGCCCCAAGGTTGTGCTATGCATAGAGATTTTGGTCGCGACGCATAGAGGATTTTCGCCTGTTTTTCACTGTACAACTCAGAAATTCACCCAGTTTTGACTAGTTTTACTTTTTCCTGTCAATCTTGATCCACCATGATGTAATTTCATAATCATGATGTAATATTGGCACATTTTTACTTGTTCTAGAGGATTCATTCACTAAAAAGGTGAAAATTTAATGAATGAATCAGTTTCCTACCATATAGAGGCAAGTTGTTTTGATTGGCTAGATTTCAGTGCTTTGTTTAGAATTGGTTGAAACAACTCCTAGAATGATGAGCTCAACCCCTAAAGGCAAGGGAATGGGTTGGGCTAGTCTATATGATGTATTTGCTAAGTCATTTTCAAGTTTGGACACTTGGGATTTCTTGGTACATCATTGTACATTCTATCTCTGCATTTTCGGCTAAGGAAAGACCAGGGTTTTGCAGCACTTGTTGGGATCCATGTGGCTCTGTGTTTTGATGGTGTTTTTCTCTATGTACTTGTACGTTCATTGATGTTTATTTGTATCATTTTCCTTTCTCCTTGCTTCTAAAATTAAAGAAATGAGTGATTAAGGTAGAATTCATTGGATTATTGTGCTCTGCCTTGAAATTTGGTTTAGTTTTCAATGTTTTCATCTGTTTGAGGAGGAACCTTGAGAATCTCTTTCCCTCCTTGGCTCCTCACCAGTCTGATCCATCCATTCATTCAATCCTAAGCATCAAAATGATTGCCTTCCTTGCCCCAATTAGAACTCTGCAAAAACCGTGCCTCATCCCCGGACCCAAATTTTCCTTTCCCTTTTTCCAACGCAAAAACTCAAATCAAATCCTTGTACTTCATACCTAGCATAAAATAAGTCTTTATTTCAGTCGTCTCGAGCTCCATCAATTATTTCTTGCCGAGATTGACAAGGAGAGAGCCCTCTCCTGTCATTGTAGGGCTAGCTACGAGGCTGAGCGTGGTTTGATGTGGACCTAGAGGCTTACCTTTTCAACTTGAGGTAAATCTAGGCTCTAACACAACCAACTGAAGAAGAAGCTGAAGCAGTCTACTTGCTGACGCAGAGGAGGCAATGGCAACCACGAGGACAAGGTACGAATTCTAATATGCCATCTAATCGTTGGAATAATTATGCTTCTTTTCAAGCAAATTACCCGCCCTTCAATCAAATGCAATACCCACCTTTCAACCAAATGAGCTTCCCACCCATGTAGCAAACAAACCCTCCCTTTGTAGATCCTACAATGTGGACTCCTTGGTCTCTACAACAATCTTATTTTAATCAATGGAACCCAGGCTGGAGAGCTCAGCAAATGCCATTTCCAAACCAATTCCCTCAGTATCATCAATCTCTCTCTCTGCCATCAAATGCTCCATCGAATAATCAGACAATGAGACCCCAGCTACTTGTACAACCGAACCCTAATCCTAATAATAATAATAAAGTTGTGCAAGTCATCGATATTCAAAACCAGCCTATTTTCCCTACGCAGTGTAATGACATCCATTTGTAGTCTGGGAGAGTAGTCGAGCCTATTATTGATGATATTACTTCTTATGACTCTGATAAAGAAGAGACAGAAAAAGATAAATCATCCAATAAGGGTGCTGAAACAGTTGAGCCACCCTCTAATAAAACTGTTGAAACAGCAGAGCCACCATTCCCTGAGCATTTAGCTCTCACTAAGATACCTAAGCCACCTGCTTTTAACCTTCTAGGGGAATTGCAGAATCTATATGTTAAAATTCCACTTCTGCAAGCACTTAGAGATGTACCAATTTATGCCAGAACCGTTAGATACATTTGCATCAAGAAACCTGGTAGGAAAGCTAAAGATCCTATTACAGTTCATGTGATGGGTGATCTAGCTACTTTACTGTCAGGAAAAACCCCTCCCATGAAATATGGTGATCCTGGTCATCCTATGGTCACAGTACAGGTAGTAAAAACTATTGTTTCACGAGTTCTGGTAGACTTAGGTGCTACTATAAACATTATGACCCTTGAAACTGCACAATTATTACAGCTGAAGAATGTAATTAGAGAGACAACAACTATTCTAGAGCTAGCTGACCATTCCACAATCAAACCAGAAGGGGTTATTGAAGACCTGATCATTTTAGTTGAATCTTGGAACTACCCAGCCGATTTTGTTGTATTGCAGACTAAAACAAAGTTGGGGGGGCATCCACTGATTTTGGGGAGACCCTGGCTGGCTACAGCAGATGCCTTTATCAACTGTAGATTAGGCTCAATGACAATTTCTAATGGATGTGAAACTAAGCAGCTCACTCTCTACCCTCACGCTACACCTATGGTTAACAATGACAATTCTATATGGTTAGACTATGAGGATGATGATACCCAACCCATTTTGACTATTGGACAAGGCTTAACTTTTAAAGACACCACCGAGGATGAAGTAATTAGTAACTTTATTTTTGAACCCTCCTCGGTTACCTCTGAAACATATGATTAGTTAACTGCAATTTTGGAACCTGAAACACAGCAAAACCTTAAATCTCAAAATTTATCTCAAACATCAACTGATACTCCCTCCAAGAGTATAATAGTGGAAATCGAACCTTGCAAAACATTGAATATAAACCCTAACTTGACAGATGCCGAAACACAACAGTTAATGAAGTTACTTCATGAACATAAGGAAGCATTCGCATGGGACTACACAAATATGAAAGGGATCTCTCCTAAATTATATACCCATCATATTTACATTAAGGAAGGCTCTCGACTAGTCTGTCAACCCCAGCGACGAATGAATCCAAATTTAAGGGAGATTGTTAAATAAGAACTTCAAAAATTGCTCAATGCAGGGTTTATATATTCTATATCTGACAGTGAATGGGTTTCTCCATTAGTGATAATACCTAAGAAAAACGGGAAATGGAGAGTATGTGTAGATTACAAAGCCTTAAACAAAGCCACTCAAAAATATCATTTCCACTTTCCATTTATTGATCAGGTGCTTGACAGTTTGTTAGGAAAGAGATTCTTTTCCTTTTTAGATGGTTTTAGTGGATATAACCAGATCAAAATTGCACCCCAAGACCAAGACAAGACCACTTTTACCATTCCATGGGGAACTTTTTCCTATAGAGTTCTTCCATTTGGACTATGTAATGCTTCAGCAACATTTCAAAGAGAAATGATAGGAATTTTCTCTAATATGCTTAATGACTCTTTGGAGATATTTATGGATGACTTCACCCCTTATGGTGTGACTTTCGAAGATGCACTACAAAACCTTAAGAAAGTACTTAAATGTTGCATAGAATCCCATCTTGCCTTAAGTACCGAAAAATGTCATATGATGATGAATGAAGGAATTGTATTGGGACACTTCATTTCATTCCTAGGGATTCAAGTTGATCCAACTAAAATACAAGTAATTCAGACTCTTCCTATCCCCAGAAAACAAACTGATGTAAGAAGTTTTCTAGGACATGCTGGATATTACAGAAGATTTATCAAATATTTTTCTAAAATAGCTTCTCCTTTGTTTGTGTTACTTACGAAAAATGTTGAATTCAAGTGGACTGATGATTGCCAAAAAGCATTTGATGAACTTAAGCATCAGTTGTCTACAACTCTTATTCTAAGGGGACCTGACTGGGCATTGTCCTTTCATATATCCTCTGATGCTTCAGACACTACAATTGGGGCTGTCTTGGGTCAAGAAGAAAATAATCTTCCTTATGCTATCTATTTCATTAGTAAGAATATGACCCCTGCTGAACTTAATTAGACGGTTACCGAGAAGGAATTTTTAGCAGTCATTTATGCTGTTAATAGGTTTCGACATTATATTACTGGTTACCCTACTTTTGTTCATACTGATCACTCGGCCATTAAGTATTTAATGAATAAATCTATTACGAATGCTCGAGTTAGCAGATGCTTATTATTACTACAAGAATTTGATATTACAATTGTAGATCGACTAAGTAAAGAAAATGTAGTTGTTGATTTCCTTTCTCGGATAAAAACTGATGATAATACTCCAATAGATTATTCCTTTCCTGATGAATATTTATTTGTAGTATCTGCTCACTCACCTTGGTATGCAGATATTGCCAATTATTTGGTTGTAGGGAAGTTACCATCACACCTCTCACATAGAGAAAAAAGAAGAATCATTCAACAAAGTGCTCGGTACAACTGGATAAGTGGGTGTCTTTTTCATACAGGACTTGATCAAGAAATTCGGATATGCATTAGAGAAGATGAGGTTTACGATATATTGAAGGCTTGTCATGATGACCCTTGTGGAGGGCATTTTGCTGATAAGAGAACATCACATAAAGTTCTTAGGATGGGTTATTATTGGCCCTCACTTTTTAAGGATGCGAAGAAATATGTTAGGGCCTGTGATAGCTGTTAGAGAATGGGCTAGCCTAATCATAGAGATGAAATGCCACTGAACCCCCAGGTAATATTTGAACCCTTTGAAAGATGGGCTCTAGATTTTATAGGACCCATCAATCCTCCATCCAATCAAAGATTTTACATATTGTTTTGTACAGATTATATGACTAAATGGGTGGAAGCTAAGGCACTTATTAGAGCTAATGAGGAATCTATTTTAACCTTTCTATTTGAAGAAATCTTTGTTAGGTTTGGAGTGCCTAGAGAGCTAGTCACAGATGGAGGACCTCCTTTCAACTCCCATGGCTTTAAAGCTACACTTTAGAAATATCATATTAATCATAAAATGAATACACCTTATCACCCCCAAGCCAATGGGCAAGTGGAAAGTACAAATAAATTCATAGAAGCCATTTTAACAAAAACAGTAAAGGAGAATAGAAGGAACTGGTTTCAAAGGTTGTTTGAAGAATTATGGGCTTACAGAACTACCTGGAGGAATACTACAGGTTTTTCACCTTATGAATTAGTTTATGGTAAAAGTGTTGTTTTTCCTGTGGAATTTGAAATTAAAACCTTAAGAACTGCTTTAGCTGTTAACCTTGACTCCACTGATGCACAGACAGCTAGGTTGCAACAGCTTCAGGAATTGGATGAAAAGAGGTTGGATGCCATCCATCAAACAAATATGATACAACAGCAAAGAACCAGATGGCATGATAAAGCCATTAAGCATAAGCAGTTCCAAAAAGGTATTTGGGCTTTATTGTATGACTCCCGCTTTGAAAATTTTCAAGGAAAACTGCGAACGAGGTGGCTGGGACCTTATGAGATAGATACTGTTTTTCCAAATGGTACAATAAGGCTCTTGACAATTGATGACTCTAGAACACCATTGTTGGTGAATGGGTATCGGCTCCGTTTGTACCAGCAACCTATTTCTAAAGAGGATTTTAAGGCCACTTGCATGGCAGATTCATATTATGTCTTTTTAGGGGAGCCTGCTACCCCTCATTGTATTTAATTTTTGTATTATATATTTCTTAGAAGATTATGATATTTTAACTAATAATCCCTGTCAAGGGTTGCCATGTTACAATTCATTATTTTGCAGGTCTTAGATTCGGAAGCTGGATGAAAAGAACAATTCCATTGCAAGAAGGATCAGGTTTCGGTTTGGGAAACATTGCCATTTCACTTCAATTCATAATCCATTCCCTCACACTACCTTTCAGCAACATTTCCTTATTTTTCCTTAAACACCATTTTTCCTGTTGCTGAAACACCATTTTTCCCGTTGCTGAAACACTAATTTTCCCCATTTTTCCATTGCTGAAACACCAATTTTCCCCATTTTCTTCGTTACTGAAACACCATTTATTTTATGTTGCTGAAACACCAACCCTTTCCATCTTTCCCTGAAAACACCAATTCTTCCCATTTTTCCCGTAATTGAAGCATCAATTCCTCTCAAAAAGCACCAATACATATAATTTTTTATTGGCAGAATCATCCATTGATCTTTATAATTGTGTTCTTTCATTACTACCTCTGATTATAAAAAAGCCTTTCATATAAATACCCTCATATCTTACAACCACTTTTCATAACCATTGGTGATCCATCAATGACGAGATTATATTTTCAGCACAACAATCGAAGGTAAAACGTGAGGTATGCATGTTTATGTGTAAATATTAAACTGTAGTTAATGAGAAGATTCCGATATGATTACCGAAATCGTCGTACATTCAAACTTATCATTCTAGCCGCAGTTGGGGGGGAATACCGAAATTTTGCAATTATTACCCAATACGCCAATCACTGTCATTTTTTATCACGACCGTGTCTCATCACCCCGTCTCTGTTTTATTATGTCACAACCTCATTTGCAATATCGTACTCTGTTTCGGCTACGGTAACTCGTCTCTGTACTATGCATTTTACTAGACCAGTAACTATGGGAGGCAATGCTATTCAAAATGAACCTGGTTCAACAACTCTATTGGAATTATACCCAGAAGCATATCAAATCTTTCAGTAAGCAGGCTGGGTGGATTATTTCCGAAGGCTCCAAGGATTTGACTCTCAGCAAGTCCTGGAATTCGCATGAAATTTAAGGGAAGGATACTCTACTATTCAGGGAGTGCAAATTCTGGTAACAGAGGAGGATATAGCGCAATTTTTAGGATTACTAACCGATGGCATTCGTTGGTTCAGTCGTAAACACCTCATTCTGAACGCACAACAAGATTTGCTTCTACCAGGAGAGTGGGTCGAACATAAAGGCATGGGTGTTGCACTTCGTTCATTACCACCTCCATGGCTGAAGGTCGCAGAGTTTGTCAAGCGCTATTTCACCTGCGAGAGATGTTACCAGGTAGTGTACCAGTATGACTTTGTGTTGTTGAATCATTTAAGACATGGTTGTTTATTAAATATGCCATACTATCTGCTTGGGTGTCTAAAGAATATGTCACATTATTCCATGAATGAAAAGTACCCACTCCTATCCCTTACTCACCATCACCTAGTTCAGCTTCTAATTTAGAGGGGATTTTCCCTGCAAAATCCTTCTCTCCTTAACAACCCACCCCAGGAGGCCGCTAAAATCCCTCAACCAGCAGTTGAAGACTCGCAGGAAGTTTCTGAAACTTCTCAACCAGCAACCGAAAATCCTCAAGAAACTGCTGAAATCTCTCGAACAGCAGCCGAAACTCCCCAATTAGATACTAAAAATGCTCAACAACAAATTGAAAATCCTTATGTTCAACAACTAGGGAGCATCTTTGATTCCTCAGAATTTCCACCACCCGCAATTGACCCCTCCCCCGTATCTACTCCATCCCTTAACTTACCTAAATCATCCACTCCCACGGTCCATATCCCCAGTGATGATTCAGATGAAAATATCCCCATTGCCAAGCTAAAAAGGAAAAGATAAGAAAAGGCTGCACCCTCACTAAGAAGACGAACAAGAGCCTCAATTAAAGAAGCTGCTACTACTGATGACCCTCCTATCCCAAGGAAAAATGTTCATAAGAGAAAAACTAATGTTCTCCTGCCTCCTTACCTTGAAGACGAATGAGGACGTCTTATGAAGCAGCAACTCAGACCATTACCCTAAATTCCCCACCTATTATCCTAAAACCCCATACCCTACCAGACCCTGAATCCTTACCTTCCTCACCCTCGGGTACCGAAATGCAAAATGTTTAGGATTTTGTGACATCATTCCTTTCAGAAGACACAGCTACTCCACAAGAACCAGCTGCTGATTTATCAAAAGTAGACACCCAAGACGATGTACGACATGTAGCTACTCCACAAGAACCAGCTACTGATTCAACATGTGTTACACAAGAACCACCTGTCAGAAAACAGAGAACAGATGATCTAGAGATAGCTGCTCCACAAGAACCAACTACTGATTCAACAGGTGTTACACAAGAACCACATGTCGAAAAACAGAGAACAGATGATCTAGAGATAGCTGCCCCACGAGACCCAGCTACTAGTTCAGCAGGTGTTACACAAGAACCACCTGCTGATGACCATGACCACGAAACAGACCAAGACGTAGCTGACTCAACAGCTGTTACACAAGAACCACCTGCTCAGAATGCAAATAATGAAGCTTCCACTGAACAACGATCCGCCCATCCACTGGAACCTGCAACTGCTATAGAGACTACCACTGCTACAGAAGGCCCTATTACTTTAGCCTCCCTTCAGGAAGAAAATGAGTTTTTGAAATCTAAGATTGAAGTTTATAAGAAGGAGTTAATCATGGCAAGAGAAGCATATGAAAGAGAACTTAATCTATATACTTTGGCTCATGTGGCATCTGCAGCTAAGAAAAGTGTAGAAAAGGATCAATATAATGAATACATGTGCAGCCAATGTGGTGATCTATATCATAAAGCTGGTTATAAGATAACTGAAGTTCCATTGCCTGGATCCACTCCTGCATCTACTCCTGTCATAGTTAAAAAGGAATGCCCTGCTGTTACACAAGAACCAGCAGGGCCTTCAAAGACCTCTGGAGAAGAAATGAAACCACAAGTACCCTGGCCTACCCCAGTTGTTAAAGTTGAAAAACCAACACCAAAGTCTTCGAAGAATGTGTTTACTCAAACTGAACCTCGGTGTGCAAGGACTGTCTTCACTCATACCTCCAGTTTTCAAGAACTGAGGGATACATGGAAGAAAGAGTATGCTCTGTCACAAGAAAAGGCATTATAGGAACATAAATCATTGTGGCAGAATCATGTATATAGAAATTGGGAAGTCCTAGAATAGTCTCATGCACAACACAAGGAAAACAAAAAGCTAAAAACCAGGCTGTCTCTTATCTTTGACTTGGTACAAAGATTACTCACCACTAGAAAACCATCCTTTAACTATTCTGTGTTTTTAAGAGAACTCTTAGCGTTCTTCCAAGTGAAAGCAATCAGAGATGGACGACCCCACGAGGTGTCTACACCTCAGCAGTTTATTGAAACTTTTACAGAAGCATTAATTAGTGAACATAATTTGTTATGTGAACTCTATCTTCATAATGAGGCCATGCCTGAGTATATGAAGCTTAATTTGATTCCTCTCATTGGTGACATTCAGATTAGAGCCTTTGTTTCTTTCCTAGCCAATCAGCTTACCTGGCAAAACGATTTCATGTCAAGAACACACAATGAAGAGAACTGCCTTCTGTGGATCCGAGCTGAGCCACAGAATGCCGCTGCTGTTATTGTTGAACATCAACGGGTTTTACAAGAGCCAGGAATGACTGAGCATATTAGAGAACTACATGCAGCAGTATTAAAGGACTACCAACATTATGTCAAGACTAAGGGAACTCTGGCCATACAAGCAAATAATCTATTTTGGGAACATTGCCCTAAGGAGAGGAGAGAATATCATCCCTTTAACCCTCCTAATCTTCAAACAGCAATATCAAGGCTACCTAATTATGTGAAATGCATTCAACAGTGTGCCCAAAACTGGTTGGGTTATCACTTTCACTTCCCTATTCTTTGGCTGCCAGCACAACAATATAAGGCTCACTTCACGTTGTCCAAAAAGGAGGAGCTTGCAACATGGCGGAGAGTTCAAAATGCCCAAGGTTTCAGATACATGGTTGACAACACCTTTTATACTTACTGCATAAGTAATTTGCACTGTACATCCCAGTATTTCGACTCAGACTCAGAGTAAAATTTGCATGGGGACATGCAACCGTTTCAGTTGGGGGGATGTTAGGACCTCATATTGTCCCTTTTTGACCATACATTTTGTTATGATGTCACCCTTTTCAACTATATTTAAAAGTCTTTGCTAGTGTTTTAACCCAATTATCCCAAATGTATGCAATGATTCTTCTCATCACTATACGTTTAATTATTTAACATATAATCACGCTATCTTCATAGTTAATCTTTGAATTGTTAGTTGCTAAACAGTTAAAGAATGATGTGCAGTCTGCGTTGCTGGAACTACCTGGAGTTTGCAAGACTATTTTTGCAGTTGCTGAAACAGTAAGAATGGCACATAAATCTCGAAGCTGAAATAGTTGAGATTTGCATTCCAAATTTGACAGCGACAGCGGAACTAGACTGATCACTGAGGAAGCTGTTACATTGGATGCAACTTCCATGATCTAAAGACAACATTGTTGTAACAACATTTTGTTGATGGGAAACTAATTTCCCTATTTTTGTATAATGGGTTAAAACCGAATTTTACAATGTAAAGCTTTTGTAATAGATGTCTCCCCTTTATAAAGAGGAGACATCTAAATTAGACTGGGATGAACAGCCTGTGGAAAAGGCTCAGTTGAAGGAACAGGACTAGAATCCTTTTTTCTGTAATATGACATATTGATGGATGAATAAAATTCTTGTTCTGAACATCTCTTTCTAGTTCTTGTCTCCTGGGGAATCTTGTGAGAAGGACAGGGCCCACCTTCATCAGAAGATTCACCCATTATATTTCTGCAGTGTGTCAAGTGTGTCTTTTATTCATACTTTGTTAATAGGTACTGTTTACCGCATATTGTTTTACCTTTGCTGAAACTCTGTCCCTTTCTTAATTGATTGTTGCATTGGTCAAAGATACTTCATGAGTGTTTCACCGGTGATTAAGGATACAGAGTGAATTGGCAAGCTAGATAAACAGAGGCAGGTGCTGAAGATTCCCGCTCCATGGATAGGGTCCTGATTCTCTGTTACAACATAGCCATTGTTTTCCTTTGCAGATTTATTTCTTTTTGCTAGATTATTCTTTGAATGAGATTGAGCATTCCTTGATAGATATCTGCAATAGAGTCTATTTGTTGTAACACAGAGTGGAGCTTCAGTTTGTTAAAGTGAGGTGTGATTTGTTTGTACTACAACTTTTAGTGCTTTTAAGATTGAGTACATATACCACGCAGTTGCCTTTGAAATAAAAAGACCTCCCTGGGTTGACAATTTATGTAGCACTTTAATCAGCAATTAAAGTGACCAACAATGTCACCTAGTGTACAGCATCGCATGGGACTCGGCTGAACCCGCTTACCATTTGAGGCCCTTCCGATATCCTACCGGTTTTAGCATGCGACCTGCCTTCTAACGGAATCGACAATTTTCGTACGGTTTTATGCTTTTTCCTTATGACCGAGCACTTGGGGCTTTTCCTGCGCTGAGGGGGATGCCCTTAGAAACTTCCTCCATTTTGAGATTTGACCTTCCGTTTGCCAATTTTGTGCTAGTGCATAGTTACCATGGGCCAACAATCCGCGTGCTTTGACTGAGGGTCCTCGTTGCTCCATGCTGACCACAAATTGTCTTTGTTCAAAGGTTATTTCTGATAAGCTTCGACATCCACAATAATTTGATCTTCGGCATGAGTTTTTATAGAGTTTGTGTAATTTTAAGAGAGTTTAAGGATCCAATTCGGATCACGGCCTTCCCACAAAAAATGCTTTTGGACCACCAAAAGTTGGTTTTCAAGCATTGACTAAGTGTGGGTATAATTGTTTCACTTGTCCAATCTCTATCCACTTTGCACTGCTTGGCTTTGAACCCTTGAGTCCAATTTTGAGGTACTCAACATTTCCCCTGCACATCGTCCTCACCTTCCTGTCCAGAACTGTGTCCTCCTGCAATTCATTAAGATATTTAGGTAATAGATCATCAATAGAAGGCGATTGACTCTGCTCTTCCGGATCTTCAATTAATGAAGGTTCAAATAGTCTCAAGCTGTCTGCATTAACAACTAAGTAGATGTGCATGTAAGCTGGTAAATCAAGGCGAAAAGCATTCTCACCAATTTTCTCAAGTATTTTGAAAGGTCCATACCTTATTGGCTTTAGCTTTTTACCTTCACCTTGCATTTTGTCTTTGTTGATATATAGCCAGACTTGATCACCAACTTGGAAACTACGCTCCATTCGATGCTTCTCATGCCTTGCCTTGTATTTGGTTTGGCTCTTTTCCAGTTATTCCTGTACTGCCTAGTGAATCTCTTGGATTTGTTCAATGAACTTGGTTGCCTTGTCCACATCACTGTGTCCATCAACTACTATGTCTTTACCAAAGACAAAATCCAAGGGAGACCTTGGTGTGAAGCCAAAATAGGTCTCAAAAGGAGATATCTGTGTGGAAGAATGTTTTTCTTGGTTGTAAGCATGTTTCACATAACACAAATGTTCATCCCAAAGTTTGGGATGCTTGCTGCAATAGCCTCTGAGCAACTGGATCACTGTCCAGTTGATCACTTCTGTTTGGCCATCTGTTTGTGGATGAAAAGTTGTACTTTTATTTAGTTTGGTTTCCATCAGTTCCCACATACTCAACCAAAAATTCCCAACAATTCGGGTGTCTCGATCAAATTAATGGAAGTGGGTAATCCAAAATGAACCCATACATGCTGAAAGAATAACTTTGCAGTTTGTTCAACTGTAATCTGTTTATTACAAGGTATCAAAATACACATTTTGTTGAACCTATTCACAACAACATATAAATAGTCATGACCTTTCCTAGATTTAGGTAGTCCTCCAACAAAGTCCATGGAAACACTTTCCCAAGGATGAGAAGGAACTGGTAGTGGAGTTTACAAGCCTAGTTTTCTATTGCTGGGCTTGCTCTTAGCACACATGGTACACCCTCTTATATATCTAGAAATTGTCTCATTCATTTTTGGCCAATAAAAAAATCTTTGCAACTGTGCAACTGTTTTACTTACCCCAAAGTGACCTGATATTAGAAAAGTGTGTGCTTCTCGAATTATCTTTACTCTTTCAGTTTGTGGAATGCATAGCTTCCCACAATGATACAAGAGTCAGTCCTTAACATGATAATCCAATTCTTCTACTCGTTTTCCTTGACTTAAAGTTGCATATACATCTTTAAAGTCTATATATTGAGCATATTGTTCAATGTAGCTGTCATGCAGTACTGAATTATGGTTAGGTATAGTAGATGCATTTATAATTGGTCTGGACAACATGTTTGCAACTTTATTGTGTATGCCCTTTTTATATCTGATGACTAAATAAAATTGTTGTAGAAAACCCATCCATCTATAATGTCTTGATTTTTGCAACTTAGTTTGGGAGTGTAGATATTGAAGTGCTTAATGATCAATATGTATGACTATTTCTTTACCCATTAGGTAATTCTTCCAATTTTTCACACTCTGTACTAATGCATACTATTATTTATCATATGTGGGATAGTTAACTACTGCAAAATTAAATGTCTCAGAATGATAACATATGGGTTTACCGTGCTGTATCAACACTACTCCCATGGCATAGTCACTGGCATCTATTTGGATCTCAAATGGTCTTTGAAGATCAGACAGTGCTAGTACTGGTGTTGTACTAATCTTTTCTTTCAAGGCGTCAAAGGATTTTTGCTATTTGCCTCCCCACTGAAACACCTTGTTCAATCCTGTTAAAGCATGTAAGGGAGATGCAATTAAGGAAAAGTTAGAAATGAACTTTCTCCAATACTATGTTGCTCCTAAGAAGCTTCTAACTTTTATAGCAGATTTGGGTTTAGGCCAATTTACAATGACTTCAACCTTAGAGGGATCTATCTTCAATTCACCAACCCTAATATATGTCCCAAATAATTCAAAGATGTTTTGCCAAATTCAAATTTTGAGAGTTTAACATAAAGTTGTTCTCTTTTCAAAACATCTAGTGTCTACTTAACATGCTTTAAATGTTCTTCCCACGTTTTGTTGAATACAAGAATGTCATCCAAATATACAATAAAAACATCGACAAGAAAAGGTCTAAGCACATCATTCATTACTTTCATGAAAGTAGCAGGAGCATTAGTTAATCCAAAAGGCATAACCAACCACTCATACAATCCCTGCTTTGTTTTGAAAGCAGTCTTCCATACATCTCGCTTTGCAACTCTGACATGATGATATCCACTATGCAAGTCTAGCTTGGAAAAATAAACAACTTCCTTCAATTGATCTAATAGATCATCTATGCGAGGAAGGGCATAACGATTTTTTATCGTTATCTTGTTCAGTGCTCGATAATCAATGCACATTCTCCACGAGCCATCTTTCTTTCTCACCAAGACAATTAGAGACCCACATGGTGATGTGCTAGGTGATGAACCCCTTATCAAGCAACTCCTTCACCTTCTTCTTGATTTCTGCATTCTCTAAAGTGGACAACCTGTACATTCCAATGTTAAGCAATGGAGCATCTTGCTGCAAATTAATATCATGCACTATTTCCTTTTTGGGTGGCAGACCTTTAGGTTCTTGAAATAAGATATCATATGATGAAACAACTTTTTCTAAATCAACTTGTTGTTTAGCATCACAGCCCTCAAATACATTGGTTTTATTAGGTTTCTTTTCCTTTACAACCTTCAATAAAAATTGCTTGCATGAATTTACAATTCGTTTCATCTACCCTGAGTTTATGAGAGTGTAATTATTCTTGAGCTTATGAGATATTACAATATATTCGATTCCATCTTTAATGAGGAGATACTTGTTCTCATCTCTATATAAAATAGCTTTTCTATCATACAATTAAGGACTTCCTAAAACAATTCCACATATATCCAAAGGTACTATATCTAACTGAACCTCATCTACAAATGCTAACCCCAAAGAAAACTTAAGTTTACATTGTCTAGTCACTTGTAGTTGTGCTTTATCACTTAACCAACCTAATGGGTATAGTTTCTTGCAAGGTGTAGTCAGTAATCCCAACTTCTTTACAATTTCTTCAAAAATTAAATTTACTTGTGAGCCACTATCAAACAAGGTATCAATATTTTGGTTCTTGGAAATAACTCGAATATGGAAAAGCTCATGTCTTTTTCTCTCATTTTCTTCATTATTAGTAGATTGTGCAGAATTACTAGTAGATGCTTTAGAATTCTTACCTTTCATACTTGTGGATGCAATGGTTGTTTCATCTCCTGAGTCTGACCCCAAATCTTTTTGAATAGCTATAGTAGTCTTCTTCTTCTTGCCCTCGAACTTCTTCGGTCTCAGCACCGATGTAGAATCCAACAGTGCTCGTCATCATGCCCTTCCTTTTTACAGTGAGTGCATGAAGACTTGCTTTTCTGTGCAGTGTTGGCCTTCCTCTCTTTCCATTTTTATTTTCTTTTCTCCTTATTTTTGCTTACAGTGGGTTGGGATGATCCCCCAACTTTTGGGTTCCTATTCTTGCCTCTAGCTTCTAGATGTGTAGCCTGAACGAATACCTCATCTATATTAGTGGGATTAAACATGAGGATGGTGTGCCTCATGTAGCTGTGTAGACCACCTATGTACTTCAACAGAGTCTCAAGTGAGTTTAATGAAATTCCTAGAATCAAAGCTCTTTTCCTGAATTCTTGGGTGTAACCTTGTACACTTTTCCCTTTCAACTGGCGAAGAGTTTGCCAACTCATCATGGCTTGTTGCATGTAAGCTAGTGGATAGAACTTCTTTTTGATTGTAGAAACAAATTCACTCTAGACAGAAAAGAATCTTATCATTTTTCTTCATGTCATCTTAGGTCCTGTCTTCCCACCATACTAAGGCAGTGCCTCCAAGGCTTAGGCTGGCCAGCTGAATCTTACTTTTGTCTGAGTCAATACTTTGCACTCTACAATAAACATAAATCTTTCTGATCTAGTTATCCAACTTATCTGCATTCAACTCTTCATCATATATTGATAAATCAAATTTAACATCTAATTTGATCAGATATATCTTCTTTTTATTCTCAGGGCTATCAGGAGGTGTGAGAAATTTTTCTTCTTTCCCTTTGCCTTTTGAGTGGTCATGGAAGAGAGATTCTTCTTCTCCTTTATCTTTGGAGTGTGATGCATCTGCATCTTTTCCTTTCTTAAACTCCCTATACATTTCCTCAACCATGGACCTCATGGCCAGGAAACTATCTATAACCTAGAGGTCTGATCCCAAGGGACTTTCTTCTGACATTTCCTTCTTGGAATAGATCCTACTAGTTTCCAGGTTAGTTTCAACCAACTCTTCTTCTCCTAATTTAAGCTTTGATCTAGTTAGCATTCAACAACAAAATCCAGCACAAGGTTGTTTGCCAGTTTTAGTGTGGGACCCGCCTTCTGATGGAATTGGCAATTTCTGTACGGTTTTATTCCTTTTCCTCGTGACCGAGTGCTTGGGGCTTTTCCTTCGCTGAGGTGAATGCCCTCAGAAACTGCCCCCATTTCAGGATTTGACCTCCCGTTTGACAATTTTGTGCCAACACGTGGTTACCATGGGCCAACGGTCTGCGCGCTTTGACCGAGGGTCCTCATTGCTCAGAGGTTATTTTCTAATAAGCTTCGACATCCACAAGACTTTGATCTTCGACATGAGTTTTTACAGAGTTCAGTAACTTTAAGAGAGTTTAAGGATCCAATTCGGATCATCCAAATACCCTCAGATGTGAAAGAGAGGGTTTCTTACTAGTCCGTACCTCTTGTGGAGTCTTATCCTCCAACGCTAATGAAGGTGATCTATTGACCAGGTAACATGCCGTCTCCACTGCCTCTGCCCAAAATTCTTGTCCTAACCCGGCACCACTGAGCATGCTTCTTGCCCTTTCCATCAACATCTTGTTCATTATTTCCGTAACTCCAATTTTCTCAGGTGTGTATGGAGTAGTGTTTTGCCATGCTATACCACACTTCTTACAAAATTATTTAAATTCCTTACTACAAAACTCTCCACCATTATCTGTCCTAACCACCTTTATCTTCTTCTCTGTCTGGTTTTCCACCAGAGCCTTAAATTATTTAAACCTATCAAAGACTTCAGATTTCTTCTTAAGGAAATATATCCATGTATTCCTTGAGAAATCATCTATAAATGATACATAGTACACAGCCTTATGCAGTGATGGAACCTTCATAGGTCCAAACACATCATTGTGCACAAGCTCTAGTATCTATTTCACCCTCTTACCACCAAGGGGAAACTCACCCGATTCTACTTCTATTATACACAATTTTCACATAAATCAAAATCCAAAGAGCTATTAATCATACCTTCTACCATACCTTCACCATGAAGTATTTGAAGGCCCTTCTCTCGAATATGTCCAAGCCTTTGATGCCACAGCATGGTATTCTCTCCAAATACCAGTAGATTTTCTGCTCCACTTTCAGGAACCACAGAACTGTTGCACCCATCAATAACAGTGCTACCTTGTAGCTTGTACAGAGTTCCAATCCAAGCTCCTCATATCAATATGTTATGCTTCTTAACCTGCAAAGCAATACCGAACAGAGAATATGCGAGAAAAATACCCAGAACACAGAATATGCTAATAAAAATATACCCAGAACACAAAATAGCAACGATTTTATTACTCAGAGAGAAATGTTCACAGGCCTCTTCGAGGGGGCAACCTCCAATAGAGCAGAGCTCGATTACAAAACAAGACACGATACTCCTCGCAGGGAGTCTCTATCTTTTATATATGACTCATACATGCAATACCACGGGCCAATACCGTGGGTTTTATTAATACCGTCTATCTAATACTACCGCCCATTTACCCTTTATTTAATACTACCGCCCATTTGCAACTAACTGTGGTTCCTTTATTAATTGCGGGTTAACCACTTAAAATATTAATATGGGCTTTATTGACTCTTGATTATGACGTGATCCCATTACATAGATAAGGGGGTTAGGGTGGGACCCTAACATGCCCTCTCCCCCTAAGACTAGCCTTGTCCTCAAGGCTGAAGCTGCGGAAACTGCTGAAGAATAGTGGCTGGTTCCCAAGTTGCATCTTCTGGAGAGGTGTCTTTCCATTTGACGAGGACCTCTTTAATCATGCGGCCGCGCAGTTGCTTGTCTCGTGTGTCTAGAACTTGTTCCGGTTGAAGCCAAATTGACCCTTCCTCGTCCAATTCGGGTAGACTGGTTTGAACTTGGCAATTGTTCCCAATCACTTTCTTGAGGCATGATACATGGAAAACTGGGTGGATTTTGCTGTAGGTGGCAAAGCCAACTTGTAGGCCACTTCTCCAATGCACTGAAGTACTTGGTATGGTCCATAGAATTTTGGAGAGAGATTTTGACAACCCTTGTCTTTGAGTGATGTTTGCTTATATGGTTGCAGCCTCAAAAAGACCTGATCCCCTTCTTGAAATTGGCGCTCTGAGCGATGTTGGTCAGCCTGTTGCTTCATACGGTTCTAAGCTTGATGAAGATTCTCGCGCAAGTGGGCGAGCATGGTCGCGCGGTGTTGTAGGAGTTGATCCACGACTTGTACTTTGGAGAACCCCGTGAGATAAGAAGTAGGGGAAGGCGGAAGTTGACCATAGACTGCTTCATAGGGAGTCATTTTGGTGGTGGCATGATAGTTGGTGTTATACCACCATTCCGCCAGAGGTAACCACTGTACCCAAAGGTGTTGCTTTTCTGAAGTGAAACACCTAAGGTAGGTTTCTAGACATTTTTTGACTGCTTCGGTTTGACCATCTGTTTGCGGATGATATGAAGTACTGAGTTTGAGTTGAGTGCCTTGTATTCTGAAGAGTTCCTGCCAAAAATTACTGGTGAAGATTGGGTCGCGGTCGGACACAATAGAAGTGGGCATGCCATGCAATTTGAAGATCTGATCCATGAAAGTTTGGGCAAGCAACGTTGGTGTAAATGGTTGGGGTAGGGCGCAGAAATGAGCATACTTTGATAGTCGGTCCACAACCACCATGATGACTGACTTGTTCCCAGATTTTGGAAGACCTGTAATGAAATCCATGGAGACCTCCGTCCAAATTGACGCCGGAATGGGCAATGGTTGTAATGTGCCTGGGGTGTTGACTGTTTCCCCTTTGTGGTGTTGACAGACGTCACATTCTGCTACGAAATTAAGGATGTCCTGTTTCATACCGGTCCAAAAGAATGATCTTCTGGTGCGCGCATACGTCTTCTGAAAGCCCGAATGTCCTGCAATGGGCGATGAGTGTAATTCTACCAAAATGCTACTTTTGAGGGTGGATGTTGGTGATATTATGACTTTGTCCTTGTAGCAAAGAATATCATTCTGCCACGAGTAGCCCTTGCTGGAATTAGGATCCACCTGCAATTGAGAAATAAGTTGGGAGAGCCCTAGATGTGAATACCATTCCCTGCGAGCCTCTTCAATCCAGTCTGGAATTGGGATGGAAATTGCGAGCAGTGTACTTTCCTCCTCAAATTGGCACGACAATGCATCTGCTACCCGATTGTCTTTCCATTTCTTGTAAATGATCTCATAATCATATCCCAGCATTTTGGCGAGCCACTTGTTTTGTTGTGGGGAAGATAGGC